>LOND01002410.1:28811-40592 GCA_014220965.1 Paragonimus kellicotti
ACAAGTAAACAATCAGTAACTTGAAGATGACTGTGCAATGTACTTTACTCACTACTTCATGAATACACATTTTAGTATGTCTTCGTGAACAGAAACAGATTACATCTTTCTCTGATTGGAGCTTGTCGCCAGTGCATACGTAGCTTTATCCAGATTGTTAGGAGCATTCTAACCTTTGTGTCTGTGAAATATCCATATTGTCTACGGCTCCAATCACACGCACGGTCGTAGAGCAGGCAGATATTATCTCGTGAGTTTTACTTAGGCCGTCCGAGAACACATTGTACCTGTCCTATTAACTCAGCATGATTACCTAATAGTGGTTATTATCGGCTCTTATTCATTTCATTACTCTGTCCGTTTTCAGAGACATTTTTATGGGTTACACTTGTTTGGGTTTATGACTTCACCCGTTTCCCGAACTGATGTATTCCGCCTCTACTGCATAACCCTAGAGTTTGACGTTCGTGACGGTACCGGTGTTGGCTATATGGACATGCTCTTTCGCACGAATATATTGGGCATCTTGGGCGGTGGACATCATGCTCGCTTACCTAGTAACGTGGCCTGTCTGTGGGATGGGATCAAGCAACAGTTTTTGCTGGAAATCGCCTGTGCCTCTGAAGTAAAAGCAATTCGACTACGTCGAGATCGGTAAGCCGGTGTATCTAACTTGTTTTTGGCTGAGTGTTAGCCTGTAATAAAATCGGTCTTCTATTTGCACAACATAGGCGTCTGTTAGAATTGATTCTGGTCGGAGTCGAATCCATGGTCATTCAACAAGCAAAACGCAGGTTGATCCCCTGTGATCGTAATCAGATATAGTCATATAGCTAGTCACATCAAGTGGCTTAAACACCTTCCTCCATTTGTTTACAACACCATTCACAGAGCCACTGATAAGTTGTTTGACGGATCTAATAATTTAGAAGAGACCGGATTTTCAAAAAATCCGGAATTCAGCTGGATTTGAACCAGCGACAAAACTGCATTCGCAGACACGGCTTGAACCGCCAGAGGTTAACAAATTTTACGTTTGGACTCAGTTGCCTGACCAACCTCACTGTGTCCTCCGAAATCCACCGAAATTATCCAAGAGAGTGATTTTCCAATCAGGGTTACTTAGTCATTTCACGCTGGAATCCACCAACGCTACCGAGATAATATTAAAGTTGTATTACTGCAATTTTTTGACTCCCGGTTTAGCTTCTTAGCTCAGTCTTGTCTGGACTGTTGTTTTTGTTGTTGGTTCGAACTTAGACGAAGTACGGATTTTTTAAATTTAGTCTCTTCCACACCATGTTACTGGCAACCAGATGAATATCAGGAGCGTACACACAGTGGCTAGCCAGAAAATATAAGGATGTTGCGAACCATGGATAACAAGTTAATGACGAGTTACTTGATTAAATACAACACTTGGTTTACCAGCTTCTAAGAAGATCCCAAGAGAGTTATTTATGCAGTTATAAAATGTTCTCAAAAATGTAGGGTCAGGCTTGATGATCAGCAACCATTCGGTCACATCCGCACGATTACTATCTCCCTTCCTGCATGTCCTTATTTGGATATTGTAAAGGCGGTGCACATGGAGCCTGGGTCTAGGTCTGAGCGTCCTGGCAGTATCTCAGCCCACATACAACCATGAATAATCACAACACCAGTAATTCCATACTGCATCGATCGTCTCGCAGTATAAACCGGGTCGCCCTATCTGCTGGATACGACAGATAGATGGGCGGATGGGTTGACCCGTCCCCCACAGTTCTATCAGATTTAGCCCTCGGGTCCCTTCTGACTTCCATTCGTAGTAATTACTCCGCAGATTCCACAACAGGTATGGTCATTCATAGTAACACTGTGCTGGCAGGTCCCATATCCTATCACTTGGTTTGAGACCTCCCTCGTCTCTTGCTTAGGCCTAGAATTCGGCTGATGACGCTCAGTGGCGTGAATGTTGTCGTTGTTTGGCCGAGTTGTCTGTGAAGTGAGTGCACTTAATGATGCGGGGCAGTGAAAGCCGTGAAGGAAGCGTGTCTTGCTTATCTTGTCTTATTTTCCCCTCACAAATCTGTTATTTATTTGCATGGTTTGACACTGACGTTTAACGTTCGAATATAGACGTATCTATTTTTAGCAATTCGATCCCGTTCCGTCTCTTCCTTCTGCTTGGTTGTTTTTATCTTCACGGTTATGTGTCAGTTAAGCGTAAACGAAAACCACTGATATATGGCTATCTTCGATGATGTTGATAATGAATAGTGCCGTTAACATTCGGTCGTTCGATTGCTTAGCGTTTCTCAATCCCCTCCCCCCTTACACACACTAATTCCTATCTGTTTCCAGAGTTTGTTCATGTCTCCCTAAACTTTCACAGTTGCGGATTGTCAGTGGCATCTTTTTATGCCCCAACAATCTTCGATATTACCATATAGTTCGGTGGAATTATGTTGAACTGGTGAAAATCACTTGCGTAGCAAATGAGAAGTGGGGATTGTTATGTTCCACGGGTCACGTGAGCAGTCTGTAATAGTGGTAAATAGCTGTATTCTGTTTAAGGGTTTGGTTACTCGGCCAGTGGACATCTACACAAATGCAATGGGTTTGAGCAAAAGCCACACGGTTGACGTGTGACGAGCTCTTTGGATCATTGCTTGCTAAGCATGACAAACCACCCTGTCCATTCTTTGTCCAGGGATTTTATGTGATATTAGTACAGGTCGCAATCCCGAGCAGATGGCCGATTACCGAACGGCACATATTGTTGGTGGATTATCAAACCGGAGGTGCGAGTATTCCAACACTCGGCGGAATACCTCAACGCGGGGAGGAGGTACGTTCCAAAAGCCCATAGCGAGCGGATCGGGAACAGCATGGGCTCAACGGATCGGACCAACGAGCGAGACATGGCAGACAAAATGGGATGGACGACCAGATCGGGGGCGCGATTATTCCAACACTCGGAGGAATATCTCGACACGGTCGTAGAATACGGTCAAAGCCCACAGTGGATAGATTGCGGACAACACGAGCGACCGGACGAGCCATCGCTCAACGAGATCGGACCAACGGACGAGGAATGGCAGGCGGAAAACCCCCGACAGAAGGCGTCGGTCACACACAAACCGGGCAGAAGTGCACACGACGTGTGAACGGAAACCGGGGGTGTTGTGGACTGGAATTCTGATTCATAAACGCGAGCGCGCGCGTAGCATGGCAACCAGCGAGTTGGACAATAAAGATTGTGCTTTATTGGACGCCTTTTCGCTACAATATGGTGATACTTCGTTCATTCCTTTCGTCGACCAATTACTGTGGTGGTAACCTGCCATTCTTATCACACCATTTCTAAGGGCCTATCAAATGTCTGATACTACAGGACGTGTACTTTTATCTGAGGTTCGAACTATTTCACACCGATGATAGAAAGAATCATCTCTATGATCAACTGCCCGCCACTGTCTGTTCATTCTAGGTGACAGCGCGTGAGTTAGGCGCGAGCCAGAAGCCTAGCCAGGAATCCTCGAATCCCACGCATTGGTTCAGTCAATGAGAACGGTGATCGTCTGCTCCACCTGTGTGCTACTCACGAGCTGGCTATCACGAACACCCGATTCCAGCTGGATGCGAGCGACATCACGACGTGGACCCACCCACGAAGTGGTCATCACCATTTGCTTGACTACGTGATTGTGCGGCAGCGTATCACGCGAGCGGTGCATTGGGCTTAATGTAGTACGGATCATAGGCTGGTCATAACCAGAGTGTTTATTCATGTTTGATTAGCCTGTTCATTTGCAATCGTCTGGATAGCGTCAGAAACTGGATGTTAAACGATTGGAGAACTCAAAGACAGAGACGGTGTTTCAGCGTGCAGTTGCCGTTCGTCTGAAAGACGTTCCCTTATGCACCAAGCCGAATCGTATGTGGCAACATCTCAAGGAACAGACCACGGCAACGGCAATCAAGGCGATTGCTATTAAGAACCTGAGAACACTCCGGACTGGTTCGACGATACACTACAGTTGTCTCCAGCTTGGTACGAGAGAACAACGAAGCATCCGCTATTTCCACAAAAAGGGACCGAAATAATAGAGGCGAAATAGTCACGTTCCAGTGTGTTCCCCGTCGTTTCACCGAATGGCTTTGCGGCATCATGGATGACTGGTGAAAAAAAGGGAGTTGACGCAGACTACGTCGACTTCCGATAACTTAAGGAGTCTTACTATTCGCTTAAGGTAATGTTTGGCCCAGCCGTCCAGTCTACTACATTATTAATTAACAGGGACTCTGGTATTTCATGCACTCAACCGGAGGATATGAAAGTCTATCACAAGTCTACCTAATCAGCTTGCTACCATTATTTGAGTGACCCTGAATATCCCTTCCCAACAAGATGTCAATACATCACTTGCTCCCATCCCAGATTTGGGAGAGATGCAGATAACTATTGGACAACCGTGAAACGGAAAGGCCTCAGGTGAAGATGGATTGCGTGGGGAATTTCTGAAGCATTTTGGAACGCTGCTTGTCCCAGTTGGCTCACTCCATCTGGGAGCTGGCGGTAATCCATCAAAAGCACAACGATTTCCTGATCGTACTCTTGTTTAAAGATCAGGATGACAAGCAAAGCACCGACCGTTTTCGAGGCATTAGTATGTTAAGTAGCGCTGGAAGGGTGCTATCAAGAATCTTGCTGAACCGACCAAATACGAAAATTCTGAAAGTCAATGTTTCTGATAAGCAGTGTGGATTTCGCGTGAATCGCAATACGACCGACATGATATTCGATGCTCGACGGATCCAAGAGAAGCGCCTCTGATTGCCCTCATTGTGGATTTCACCAAAGCATTTGTTTCCGTGAGCCAAGACATTGTGCACGGTGTTTGGTGATTTTGTCTGTCCACGTACGTTGATCAGTTTAACCACACTATTGCATGTGGGTATGAAGGGCGAAGAATACAGTCGTGTGGATCGACTTGTGATGATTTTGACATTGTCACTGGCGTGAAGCAGGGTTGTGTGCTAGCCCCAATCCTATTTAATCTATATCCAACTGCAATACTAACTGTTGTTCTTCAGGACTGTGAAGAGGGCGTTGGGGTTGACTACCCCACGGAGGGACACCTGCTGAATGTTCGACGTTTTGGCCTCCCAACTCGGTTACAGAACCTCAACAACGCACACTTCTGTTTGCAGGTGATAACGCGATATTTGTGCGCATCGCCGTCTGCGCACAAATGTCTGCATGCTTCGTCAAAAAACCACTTTTATTCAATCTCACTATAGTTATTTGGCTTGGGTTTTTCAAAACCGGGCGCGCTGACAGTATCTTCAAACACTCGCGGAATACCCCAACGCGGGGGAAGGGGTACGATTCGAAAACCCATAGCGGGGCGATCGGGAACAGACATGGGGCTCAACAGGATCGGACCAACGAGCGAGACATGGCAGACAAAATGGAATGGCCGACCAGGTCGGGGGCGCGATTATCCTAACACTCGGAGGAATATCTCGACACGGTCGTAGAATACGGTCAAAGCCCACAGTGGATAGATTGCGGACAACACGAGCGACCGGACGAGCCATCGCCCAACGAGATCGGACCAACGGACGAGGAATGGCAGGCAGAAACCCCCGACAGAAGGCGTCGGTCACGCAGAAACCGGGCGGAAATGCACACAACGTGTGAACAGAACCGGGGGTGTTGTGAACTAGAATTCTGATTCATAAACGTGAGCGCGCGCGCGTAGCATGGCAACCGGCGAGTTGGACAGTAAAGATTATGCTTTATTGGACGCCTTTTCGCTACAATATGGTGATACTTCGTTCATTCCTTTCGTCGACCAATTGGTCTGGTGGTAACCTGCCATTCTTATCACACTATTTCTAAGGGCCTACCAAATGTCTGATACTACAGGACGTGTACTTTTATCTGAGGTTTGGTCCAAACTAAATCCAGATTGAGATTAACCTTTCCGAGGTGTCAGTCACATACAGACAGTTTGAATGAATTAACGTTCAGGGTGACCGTTATCCTTTTCGTTTGAAGTGACCTGAATACTAACTTTGTCGTTCAGGCTTCACGAGCTTGACAGTGACGGAAATAGACTTTACAGTCGGGTGAACATGTTATGATGGCGATTTGCAAATTTAAAAGGATGGTGTCATTCGATTTAAAGGACTGATTTTTTCCGTAGAGTGTACATCATTTTTCACATGGATGGCTGCTGTATGAGCGCGATCTTCACAGGGAGAGATCGCTGTATCGCGTAGGCATTGCGCTCAGTTAAACTGACGTTAGTTAAAATAATCTTAATAGAGTGAACGCTATTAACAATTGTTTTCCATGTTTTTTAACGAATATCGATGAGCTCTTTGTAAAACGACTCGCCCTATTCTCGTAAATTAGTGATACACATTTTAGTATGTTTTTTTTAAAAAAAATTGATTATGGTCACCACCAGAGGTCATATCTGGCATTATTTAGTCCTTTTGTGTGTGGCTGGCGTACGTTGTTGATGATTATGATTGCAGTGGACCGAACACGAAAATGCACACAACTTAGGGCGGATCCATTGAGTCATAGAAGACGAAATGTAGCAAACATGTTTTCGATAAAATCTCATCAAGGCTGTTACATTTATAAAGAAAATAAAACTAAAAACGGTCACTTGCGAAGTTTGGTAACGGCCATAATTCACATTATCTCAATTTCCTGTTTGTAAACGCCGATTGGGTGTTAAAACTGCCTACATATCGATCGGATGAGCCAGCCAATGGCCAAGGCAATTGAAGCGATTGAACAAAGTTTTTCTGTCCACACAAGGTTGGATTACGTAATCGAATGGCAATGGCCTCGGCAGTGGCCAACATTCGCTGGCGAACGAGTTTTGACCTGTTCGGTGGAACCCTGTAGATAACAGTGAACGATCGATCTATGTTGACTGATGATCGCTGTCAGCCAAATGATCCACAATGCATTCGTGATTGATTTTCTCTCACCTTTCTCGATCTATGCTGGATGATGTTCTCTGATTCTTCTAGACTCACCCGATCGATATGTAGGCAGTTTACACCCAGTCGACATACACAAACACAAAATGGAGGAGACAGCGTCGCACGTGACCGTTTAGTTTTTTCATTTATAACCGTAACATTCGAGCAGAACAGTCAGAAGACAAATTATGATGTGAATTCACTTCGCACGCCCTGTTCAGTCGTAAACGTATGATTGGCGTGAAAACAAAACCAAGACTTAAATGAAACGATTAAAAGTACAAATCGGGCTGGATCGTGATTGGTACTCACGGCTAAACCCACGGTAAACAAAGGTTGACAGTCAGTTGTTTTTGTGCCATAGGACCGGCTGTCGACGGCTGATCAACAATGCTTCAATATACTTGAGAATTTGTGCTGTGAGCGTTCATCAAGACCTTAAACGAAGATGCGATATTGACACTGTGACCTGTAGTCGATAAGTGCCTTGCAATGGATGAAGCGGCGTTTCGTCCTCGCTGAGTGTCACTCATTGGCGGGTTAGTCAGTGCAACTCTCAACCAATTTGGGATGTGCTCCTTGGCCCTGGTTTTAAGCATCCTTTCTGATCTACGAATGTATGTGTTCTCACCACATGCTGCTAATGCTCCGGAGAGATCGGTGGTCGGAAACGGATACTCTGTTAATGTCCTCTGCACAACTGGACGAGGTTTCGGAGTCGAGCAGTAGGACTGCCCTTACATTATACACTCGGCCTATCACGAAAAAACTGAGTTCATACCGGCGCCACAGATGACGTCGGTTGACAAACGCCATCCGGGCTTTTTGTGTTACTCGGAATAGCCCTCAAAATCGTACTTAAATTGAAATCTCCCGCATAAGTAATAAGGAAAAGACTTCGAACTGGTTGCAACAAGCAGTCGTTATCCATGAGATAAGAACCCAGTTTTACAGATGTACATCCGTATTCAAGAAATCAGGGTCTTTCATTGGCTAATCACAAACTGTGAGCTGATTGATACAATGCAGAACAAGGAACCTGACGAATAGAAGGCGATGCAACATTTAAGCTATTCGTCCAATCCTGATGTGGTATTTTAACGCGACGGTTGGATTGTTCCCTTGCTAGATCGTCTGTTATGTCGGGATTTGGATAAGCGGTGAATCGAGTATGTTTTCACTGCAACCTTTTCCCCTTTGAGAAGCCTCCGCATTCACGTTTGCTAGTCGTAGTTTGATGCAATAAGATGCTGACAGCGTTTGTGATGGGCGCCTCCAGATTCTCTAACCGTTTTTCCGAATGTGACAGCGCAAAGATGACCGTTAGCGGGTATCTGTTCAGGCAGTTCCTTTTTTGCGTATGCGCTTAGGACAGTTTCAACACCGGCTTGATCAATAGCTTGAGTCACAGGGTCTCCAGACAAAACGCACACCGTGCGCCCATGGTGAAGCGGCTGGCGGAGGTTAGAGTTATGGTACTGAACTAGAATACTGAATCCGTGTTTCAGCAAGACAGTAGATATCGATGGTGAGGGTCTCCAAAGTACGTGCAAGAGCTGCCTGTTGACCTATTTGCATAAGTGTTCGAACATTGAAGGTGGCAAGCTTAAATGGTGTTCGGGAATGGTGGTGATGTCCGTGAAACAACGGTGTTACTTTGGTGCGTGGCACACTGTCATTCTGGCTGTGACTTCCGTCGCGAGCAGCAGATGAGGCAAGTCTGAAAACGGGGTTGGAGGTCACTAAGTAATGAGCTATTTCAAAATGACGGGGGGAATGAGACATATTGGTTTGGTATGGTAAAATGGGAGCAAAACCGACCGCCAGCACCTTGACCAAACAGTTGTGATAGTAAGACGACAAAATTCATAATCAGTGTGCGTTTAAGTTCATAATTCTGAGGACGGAGTGTTTCTCGGTTGCCCAGGCTGAGGAGGGTTTGTTTGAGGGTCCTCATCCGGAGTCTTTGGTTCAAAGGAAACCTAACATACAAAACAGCGGGGCGAAGCATGGAGTTCGCAGTTCATTGGGGCTGGTGACCGGTGGTGGTTCGGTTCAAGGACTTTCGGATGGAGTTCCTCGGTCCAGTATGCCCAATGCGTCCTACAAGAGGTTGCGAGAGAAGCGGCGCAGCAGTTCGTGGATTCATCCAACGAAGGCGGATCTGATGTAGTAAGTCTGTTCAGCCAGGGAGTCCAAGACCAACAGGGCTGTTGAGACGCATGTCTCCTGTTGCCGGAGCCGGTGACCAAGTTGGTGCATACGCCATTAGAATGGGGTGCTGCTATGCAAATTACCCGGCACACCTCATACCCGTTGGTATCGATGATCACTAGGATGATTTGTACGCTTTCCTCGGGATTTATTCGTAGTTGGTGGAGACTGGAGATGTACGTACGCCATACGAACAACGCGCCAGGTAAACAGCATGCTGTCCGGGAGCCCATGTGCACCTGTTGGGGCATCTGATACTCTTTTGTGGGCACTTCGCGAATTTTACAGTGTACTCTGTTGTGTTCTCTCCATTTCAGGTTTGTTTTGCTGTTGGACTGCAGAACGGTTTCCGCATATTTAATTCGGATCCTCTGAAGCAGTTGGAACGACATGGTACGCCCCATTTTGCTTTCCACTGTGTTATATACTGAGATTTCACATTCACATATGTCAAGTCATGGTGTCGTATCGTGTGCTGTACTGCACTGAGTGTAGTGGATGGGCTGGTTGGACGTCGCTTGACACCACATTCCAAACTTTACGATGGTCGCCACTCCTCCTTGATATACCTTGTGCTCCATTTGCTACAGTGGCATGTATATTACCGTGTGGGTGCTAACTTTAAATCACACTCACAGGTAATATGTATTGGGCTGTTTTTCATTGTGGTACTAGCCAATCACCCAGCGCAATATATGTATGGTGTAAAATCCGTGATCAGTTCATAATTAGCTAGGTGGCAAATCCGTAATAAAGAGACGTTTAGGAAAGCATCAGCACTCTTACGAATGCACATACGCTGTTGACCGCTTAATAGAGTGGTCCATTAGTAACATTTCTTGTTAGCAGTCTCTCGGTTTCGTGCCCGAACCCCGGTTACTGTGGCTGCCACATCCAGGTGTGAACAACCCAATCCCATCCAATCGACATGTAACCTTGCCTGTATAGGGATTGAGAACCTATTGTGTTGTAAAAAGGAAAGTTGGTTATTTATTTTTCTTTTGGCTATATTGGATAATGTTTCCAGTCGGTTGCGTGTGTTATCTAACGGTCCCTAACCTAATAGAGGACACTCTCAATAGTTTTCAACGAAGTGTGCATTGCCCACATTGCTCGTGACCGCGTCATCATTTAGACGTTGTAGGATTTGTCTGACAATCCAGTGTTCACGTTGAACACTTCGCGACTCTGCAAACGTTCTGGCAGCACACTGATCAAGTCCTTCGACAATCTCAATCGAACTCAACTCAGTCGGGTTTTTAACATGGCAACCGGATAATTGCAGCCTACGTAAGCAACCACTATCAGTCACTCTTACGTGTTTGTACATGTCTACAAAAGTAATTGTTCACAGCTCTCAGATTTCCACATGATCAGTGACTGTTGACACTTGAACTAGCTTGTTTTGATTTGATATCGGTGTGTTTGTACAAGTAAACAATCAGTAACTTGAAGATGACTGTGCAATGTACTTTACTCACTACTTCATGAATACACATTTTAGTATGTCTTCGTGAACAGAAACAGATTACATCTTTCTCTGATTGGAGCTTGTCGCCAGTGCATACGTAGCTTTATCCAGATTGTTAGGAACATTCTAACCTTTGTGTCTGTGAAATATCCATATTGTCTACGGCTCCAATCACACGCACGGTCCTAGAGCAGGCAGATATTATCTCGTGAGTTTTACTTAGGCCGTCCGAGAACACATTGTACCTGTCCTATTAACTCAGCATGATTACCTAATAGTGGTTATTATCGGCTCTTATTCATTTCATTACTCTGTCCGTTTTCAGAGACATTTTTATGGGTTACACTTGTTTGGGTTTATGACTTCACCCGTTTCCCGAACTGATGTATTCCGCCTCTACTGCATAACCTAGAGTTTGACGTTCGTGACGGTACCGGTGTTGGCTATATGGACATGCTCTTTCGCACGAATATATTGGGCATCTTGGGCGGTGGACATCATGCTCGCTTACCTAGTAACGTGGCCTGTCTGTGGGATGGGATCAAGCAACAGTTTTTGCTGGAAATCGCCTGTGCCTCTGAAGTAAAAGCAATTCGACTACGTCGAGATCGGTAAGCCGGTGTATCTAACTTGTTTTTGCTGAGTGTTAGCCTGTAATAAAATCGGTCTTCTATTTGCACAACATAGGCGTCTGTTAGAATTGATTCTGGTCGGAGTCGAATCCATGGTCATTCAACAAGCAAAACGCAGGTTGATCCCCTGTGATCGTAATCAGATATAGTCATATAGCTAGTCACATCAAGTGGCTTAAACACCTTCCTCCATTTGTTTACAACACCATTCACAGAGCCACTGATAAGTTGTTTGACGGATCTAATAATTTAGAAGAGACCGGATTTCAAAAAATCCGGAATTCAGCTGGATTTGAACCAGCGACAAAACTGCATTCGCAGACACGGCTTGAACCGCCAGAGGTTAACAAATTCTACGTTTGGACTCAGTTGCCTGACCAACCTCACTGTGTCCTCCGAAATCCACCGAAATTATCCAAGAGAGTGATTTTCCAATCAGGGTTACTTAGTCATTTCACTCTGGAA
>LOND01002411.1:18721-33689 GCA_014220965.1 Paragonimus kellicotti
AACAACATAGCTCCCACATCCCGAACACGTCAAACGCTGGCCTCTAGGTTCTTGCTTGCAAAGGTCACACCAAACTGATAAGATGAAGCCTGCAATCTGCCTGAACATACGATTACGCACCTGTGCGCGCTGGCTTGAATAAGATACGGAATGGTATTTTCCTAAGAAAAATATATCGTAATGTAGAGGCTTGTTTCGCCATTGGTTTATGCAAGTTACCAGCTTAATGTATCTTTAAGCTTATGTTCGTCAGTCCTCTCTCTTGCAGACTGATGAAGTCGCCTTTCTCCGAAATGTGCACAACACAGAGCTAACGCCCCTAGGTCAGTTGAAGCGTTATCATAGACTGCAAGGTACGTGCTACGGAACGGTTACATATATGCAGGAAACCGTACACAGTCGCGAGCAATGTATACTTAAATGTCGTTCGCCAGCCAAGCCAACGAACCAGTGTAAGACATTGTAACAACGAAAGTTCAGTTAGACGCATAGTAGCCGGTCACCTGTTAGGCTTTCAATAACAGGTCAGAATAGTGTTTAGAAGCGAGACAATCAAGTAAAGAAAAATAGGCCACAACTGACTCATCATCATCATCATCATCATAGACAGCAATACATCAGTGGTTCACACTGATGCTTGAACTGCCACACAACCACGAAGAAAAAAAATTATATAGGAAGAAAAAAGAAGGGAGGGGAAGTGGACCTAACTACTAAAAATAGCTACGTCTATATTCGAACATACAACATCAAGGCGCCTACACCTTGCAAACAAACAACCGAGCTGTGAGTGAAAGTAAGGCGTCATCAGCAAGACAGCTTCCTTACGGCTTTCACTGCCCCGCATCATTAAGTGCACTCACTTCACAGACAACTCGGCCAAACAACGACAACATTCACGCCACTGAGCTCGATTAGCCGCCATCTCACCTAACGTCTCAAGCCACCGACTCTGTGAGTCGCGAGGGCCCCAGCCCGGGAGACGAACCCGACCTACAGTGACCAACCCCTTCGTGAACGATTTCATTTGTCTACGCCAGGTCATCATCTGTCCACCTCGCACCTTGCGCCAGTCGGCCGCAGCGTCGGCAAACAGTGCTCGGTGTGGCAAACGACTAGCTGGCATCCTTAGTACATGACCTAACCATCTAAGTCTGTGCAAATGTAGCGACTGAACAAAAGAACTCGTTTGCAACCTGGAGGACCAGGAGACTGGTTTGTCAGACCTCTACCCATTGGCCTGCCTGGTATGAGTGACTCTATCGGTGTGGTGACCACACCGTCCAGTTTAGCCCAATAGGTCATCGAGATGCGCAAGCCGTCACACCACGTCAAGGTCCAGTCTCGTTGTGACGGACAACTGACTCTAACCAGAGCAAACAGAAAAAAGCTCACCACAGATAAATCATATCAGTGCACAAGCTCTGATCAGAAAATATCGTATTCTATTTTATCCGAACCACATAAACCCATGCTTTTGCCCATTAAATACGGTTGTCCAGGTTTGAGCGAAAAGCCGTTTTTCGACATAAACAAGTGTTTAAATTACCATACGTAATCACCACAGAACTCGTGTACCAATAACAAAAAATGGCGGAAAAGGTAATCTTACTATCGTAATAACAGGTTCCTATACAATGAGGACATTAACCACGAAATATATGAACAGATAGTGGTAAGGAAACGAAAGAAAGGGGCGCTTGGAAACAAATAGTTATTCGAGTTTATAAATAATCGCGGAGCTGTAATGAGACGATTGACGGAACGTAGCGAAACTGGATTGAGAAACTGATCCCAATGGACAGACAATAAGAACGAGTGCACAAAAATGAGTAGCCGGCAAAATGCATTTAAGCTTCATCCACATATTGGTTACGAGATTTCACAGTTCGGCAATTTGAAGCTGAAACATAAAATAAACGCACATCACAGAACGACTTATTACATTGTGGCTAGTTAGTGAACACAGCAATAACGATTGTCTTCCTTACAAAGACGACTTCAGTCCTAGAGTGATCACAACTCGATCAAGCTTCGAGGTGTCAGGCGGTTTATTTCGTGAATTTCTTCAGAAACAGTCCCTTATTGTAAACGTGTTCCAGGTCAATCAAACAAATAAAGGATGTGAATACACCTACCTCTTCTTCGGATGGGTTCCGAAGGCTGTGCTGAAGCATGACTTGAGCTAACTCGAACGGAACATGACCATGGGCAATGTTTCCGACAGCTGGCAACGAGGTCAATCGTCCACTGTATATAGTCACCATCTGAAGTGACTTCCGAGCCTACTTCGCACCGAGGGCATGCGTTTTGGTCGTCGATTTTAGGAATGTTATTAGTCGGAGCGGTAGGTTTGTCACTTTCGATGTTGGGATGAGGGGTACTTGGTGTTGTTGCTTCATCCACGGAGACCGTGGTTGGTCGTTTACCTGTTTAATGAAACAAACGGAGGATTCGTGAATGTTCCGCGTAAACATATAACACAGAGAGTAACTCAGAACAAAATAAATCACACTCGTTAATGAAAGGATGAACCTACTTTTCCATGGCATATAAGTAAGTTCAAGTGCCAATTCGGCAATCCCATTGCATATTTCGACCGTTCACGTCGTTTAGATATATGCATGCATACATATCCAACTATGACATAAACTTGATGGTACTGTAACGAGCTGACATGGGCAACTTATGGATAAATTAGAAAACTGAAAATAACGAACGAGAACCAAACATCGTATAAATGTAGACAAGCTAATTACTGTAGTTGATGATGTTATGGAAATAAGTTTTACAAACGGAGACAAGAGTTTCACTCACTGCATTCGTCGGTTTGTGATTCCCCTTTCACTACAACAGTCGCATGTTGCCAGACGGAATGCCATGGTTTGCCATCTTCTGAAGACATGGACTGGACAAGCATAGAGGGAAACACGCCCTTAATTCGTATATACCCAGACTGATCTCGCGATAACAGTTCGCCTTCCCACCAACCGTCATCGATCCCTGAGCAAAATGAGCTACTCATTCGATTCGTGGGGGCAGAAGTCCAACTAGGTGAACAGTCATTTGGGTTGTCACCTACTGGAACCGGAGCTCGGCCTAAAATGCGTATCACTTCCCCAGCAGAGAATCGCAACTCGTCTTTATTGTTCCCTTCAAATTCAATGAGTGTACGACAAAATGTCCCAGGAATAGGCGAGTGCTTTTGTGACTTTTCATCAACGCCAGGCGAGTCATCTGCACGAATAAAGAAGTTGAACGGAACAATTCACAATTCATGGGTATTTCAATCAATAGTTTACTAATAATGAAACAAAACGGATCTACTGCATACCTTGACTCAGAGATAACGATATCCTCATTGTTTTAGGTGCTTCTTCCAAAGGAGGAGGCAAGGACTGAGTTCTTGCCTTGTCATGTTTTTGGCGCACCCCTTTTCCTTGAGACTGACCAGGTAATTCCTGATTTGAATTCTGTCTTTTCCTTTCAGAGAATTTAACATTTTCATAAAGACCAGTACCATTTTTGTACGACTCGCCATTATTCGTGCAGACTTCCGAACTTAGATTTTTGCGGAACTCTCCGCCGCTCGGAGCACCGTCGGAACTGGCGCCTTGTTCCTCCGAATTGGGAAGCCTGAAAGCGTGATTTGGAGTATGCATACGCAGAAAGTCCACGGGAACCAATCCTTCATTTCCATCAATTAAACTTCGAACCTAGCGAATAAACAAACAAACGCACGTTCGAATAGAAGTTCCATAGGTTGTGAAACAATGGCCATAGTTTTCCAGCCATGTAATGGGGCCGGAATAACTACCAAAGCATCCGGCTTCAAAAGTGTGAAAGTACACAAACATTGGAGGTAAAATGAAGAAGCCAACGGAAGTTAAGGCGAAAATTATGTTGTGTTTTTTGAAGATTGTACAAACGAGAGCATTAAACGTGAAAATGTTTGCGTATACAGTTAGCCTGGACAAACCGGGCCAGAACATTTGGATCCAAGTAAGCGGTTGTTGCAAAAAGATAGACGCAGGACTAACGCATATATAATTATTTCATACCGAATTTGTGTCACAGAATTATACAGATAAGATGCTAACGGTCGGTGCCTGAACAATAAAAGTGTCTAGGATAGTTTTGGTGAAAATTAAATATAACTAAAACCAAAAGAGATCCCAATACGACTTAAACATCTGATAAATAACCATGGAGTGTTAAAGAGTAGCTTCGAAGATATTCGTCAGATTTCCTAACAGATTATAACTGCGTAAATAACTAGATGGATGGTAAAGAAACAAAGGACTCCTTGGTAATCTGACTGATCGCTCGGTCGCACTCATGTACGTCATCTCCAAGATATATCGGGTTCCTGCAATTCGATCTGTGTTATGATCATTATTTTCAATGTGACAACGAAAACGAATATTAACGAATACCGTTTTTCACATAATCTTTAGTGTGTTGGAGTGCTCGAAGTACTTAATTATTTTCAACTTTTTTCGAATTAGAACTCGTGAAGCCATACTAAACGAGACAGTCTTATACGGACTCGTCGTTCATTTTTCACACAACGGTTTGTAGAATGAAAACTCTCGTACTGACCTCATTCATTCAAACAAAGGAAATAAAGCTAGGTTATGCCCATGCATTTTTTTCTTCAAAGTTTACTTCATTGGTCCCACTGACCGCTACACTTTAACCGTAAAATCTACGAACGTTTGCGATCCACTCTGTAGTTCAAGCAAAGTACATGAACTAAGTAATGACCACAAATCGTACTTGTACACGAAAATGTAAATAACCCTTGAAATGATGCAGTAGAGTATAGCTGTCCATTTTTTGCGCTACAAACTGTCCGTTATTATGAAATACACTGCACCATATGTGGATTGATTACAGTTATGCTGTGCATACATAGAATAGTGCGACCACCCGCAGTGGGAGCTTGAGCCCACAACCGTGTGATTAGTGATCGGCGTCGTTATCTTAGTGTTACTGTGGGCACGTTAATTGTGCGCTAATCTGTGTACACAATCAATTTAAGATGATTGATTCAATAACTCCTTTTTCGACAACGAATACGATAGAATAATCGTCAAATCAAACTAGAACACCGTGAGATTAGATCCACACCTTTATCCAGCCGTTTCTGTCGTTCGACTCTAGAAGTGCCACTGTTTCGTGTACCACCAAGTCGAGTTCATTAGGTCGTTTGGCACGGAATTCGTGCAACACTGTAGCTTGGTGCAATCGGCCATGTTCGGACCAAATCGCCTCCAAGTCAACCGCGTCGTCACTGATCGTATTGTCCGAGTTGGTCTCTCGTACGGTCGCAGAGCCCACACGACCGGATGTGAGATGCCTTTGCTCTTCAACAGATCACTCTGGGGTGCGTGCATCGGCGTCCACATTCTGGATAATTCATCTGTTTTTGGATGGACGCCCTAAAAGAGTTCCCACGCGGGCGAGTCGATTCGGGTTCGATGTTGGAATGTGCAAACGGGTATTTGATTTGGACTCCGCTGGATTGTACGTTTGACCGACAACTGATGGATGTAATAGGAAAGTAGAGTAGGGTTCAGAGAATGACGGCAGATCGTGCACAAGTGATGATCAAACAACAAATCATTGGATGATCTCGACTCCATTTTGGCAAGATAGAACAGTGACCACACCTTTTATATGTAGTTTGGACGTCGAGCAACTGGGACATTGGAATGAACAAAATCGTTGAAGTAGTACTGACCAATCCAAAGATACGTATTAGATGGGGTATGAGTTAAAGGCAACTTTTACACTGCAGCAATTATCGTCATTTTATTATGCTCTGAGAAGCTGATGGAATATGTACAATTAGATAACGCAGTCATGACTCCGACCGTATACTGGGATGTGTGCCACCATGCGATGTACTAGATTACGTTTGAGCTAGGTGATGCCAGGTCACCCAAACCTAGGCATCAGTTGGAACTAACAACTAGACAGTCAGTGTCGTTAGAACTAGTCTCAGGATTTACATACAGAGGCACTAAGCGTGAATCAGGCTTGAAGTCATAATGTTGATGCTAATCAGCCATACAGTATCCATTGTGCTACCAATGGCTCTGGAGTAAAAGTTACATGAAATGCTACAGATCTATTGAAATTGTACAACGTGCAAACTACACCTACCGGTCGACGACCACGTGTCACATTTTTGCTCCGTATAGTCAAACTGAAAAGATGGAAAGAGGAAGACAATGTTATTAAGACTAACACAGAACACACTACTCTAACTGATTCAGCGTACGTCCAAACCATGATACTCACCATATTAGTGTGAGATCGACGCTGGGGTATGTAACGAGGCCCCGTGTGCGGACCATATGCTCGACTGTAGCCCGTTTGTAATTCAGATAATCTGCCCGCGCTGCTTGAAACACTATCACTGCTTCCATCTGCCTGGCGGTTACAGAGACTTGTTGCGGTCTGCGAATCATCCAGGAGCTCACCGTTGGCTTCACGTAATTGTTGAGCCAAAGCGGCTGCTGATGCGGCCTCTGCCGTCAATCTAGCTTCTTCGACAAACTGTTTCACTTCAACTGTGGATAAGTTAACGATAAAATAATCCCAATTTTATAGCTGTTCTGACAGTGTCAGACGCAAAAATAAAATTATGCATGGTGCGAAATAAACAGCTTGGGGCATTCTCCACCTATTTAGAAACAATCAAAACGTTGACATGAAGGTGTACAAATCCCGCTGTACAATCCCATTCAACACTCTGGCTGAGAATAAACACGAGGTCTGAGTTATCCACCAATGAACTTCTTCCAATTAGACACGAGTAACTATTCGTGATTCAACAAAGTCGCAGTTCCCGGAACGCCGACTGATCAAACAGTTGAACGAGAATAAACAAACTTGAATGAAATGGACAACGGTAACAGGGGATCTCTACCGATCTAGGAAACAGTTTAATTGGAGCACTTCAAACTGAGGCTGGCAGACCACGTCCTTCGTAACACACAATGGTCTATCCAAAAAACGCTGATTTAATACCAACGACATTCAGCTTCGTAGATAATTGTATTCACCGTCAAAATAAACCATCAATACTCAGAAGACTGACTAATGTATTTCATTTTTTATTCCCTGAGTGATGCATTCACAAAAGAAACCCGCTTGGAACCCACAGGCACTGCATATGGCTATTGAACGGCCATTTACAAAAACTATGTTAATCCAGGGCAAATTTTTTGAGGCCCTACATTGACTTTCCAGTGTGTATAAGTTCGTCACCCCATGCGATTGTTTTCAAAATGAATCGACAAGTAAAGACAGCTTGAATACACTCATCTTTAATACTGACCTCGGTTTCACCTTACGTTTATTCTCACTTTGTTCGGCTGTATTCACACTCAAATCATAGCATACCGTCTAACTGTAAATTTTTATGCAGATTAGCATCAAAAGCGAAAGTAAGAACTTGGGAAATATCGTCAATAGCATTCCGGCTAGGTTATGCCGGCTTAAGTTGTTGTGCATGCCTTTTTGAGTACGTAGCTCACCGATGTTATAGAGCCAACGTTTTGCAGATAGCTAAGACGTATTGCAACACGAACTAGATTCTTTACACGTTTGTAGTCATCGAAAGTTACCACCTCTACTGGCGTATCATATGTAACCTTCGTTGACATGCCTTCTCTTTTCTTTTCTACCAATTTGTCTTCTTATCAGTTTTCTTATCAGATGTAACAAAATTGTATCACCGGGTTACCTGTGTCATATTCTTGTCATCTGACGACGTGGCGTGTTCATAGGCCATCGTCCTCGGTTGAACCACCATGAATGTTCCCATTCACAACTGTACTTGATTGGTTTTATTTAAGACAGAAACATTACGACTTTGTCAAGATAGTTGTTTTAATTTCAATATATCTAGGTTTCGCAACTTACAGCAGTACATTTGTCAAAAATAAATCTGTAAACCTACCGGCCGCTCACATCATGCATTTGACAAGATACACTTATAGATGAATAGTTTTCAGAAAATATTGGCCCGGTATTCTTATCATGAAAAGCACATAGAACAGACATAAGCACACGGTAGATACTCACCGGCAGAATTACGCAATAGGGACAAACACGCTTCAATTTTGACTCGTTCTATCTGTAAGTCATGTGAAAAGCAATTTATAAAAAGCACAAGTGCATAATAGAATTAACTGCTTTTCAAGTAAGTATAAAAACCTTCGTTTGTAGGCAGTTTGAGTATGCCCACAATAATAAATCGAAGATACCATCAAAGTCTGAAATAATGGACTTGGGGAGGATTACATTCTGGACAAAATATGGGAGCGGACAGCTACCATAAGATGTGGAAGCATAAGTCTGTAGGAATTAAAACAAAGTTAAATGACGACAAAAGGCTTATCAAGGAGCAATAGGCCTAGGAAGGTAAATGAAGTGTTTTCCGTATACTTATTAGTCACCAGTGTCGATTGTAAAATATACTGTCATTCACGGTTCCTGAATGAGAGTAATAACTTAATGATGGACGCTAATGCTTATCCACCAGGCAGCCGCGAGAGAAATAAAAAACGGAGATAAAATGTAACTGTTGGGGAAATGGTACTTCTTCCAAAAATAGTTCACTTCTCGAGATATCTTCAAAAAATAATTGTGATTTTGAATTTTATTCTTTCGCGTCATAACGTGCCAAAACTCAATTTTAACGCACGTTTCTCCTCCGTCTCTGATTGGCCCATCCCACTTTTAATGGTTTGAAATCAGATTTTAATTTCAGGTGGAGGCATTCTAGTCAAGTAAGTCTGAGGCCTGGCGAGGACCACGCCCTTCGCAACACACAATTGGTTCTACATCCATAAAAAAACGCTGACTTAATTATCTTCTTTATACCGTGGGATATCTCAGCTTCGGTTAGATTAAATGGTTGGTATGTTCGACACGTCCAAAATCAAACCATCAAAGTACTCAAGATAAGACTTAACTGAATTGATGTTAATTGGGTCAGTGTTTTTTTTTATTCCCCGGATTTTGGAGCAGTTCACAAAAGAAACCGCTGCTGGGGGTTTGGTAACGGCCATAGGGCTACTGGCAGTGAGTTTGGCTGATCGTGATCGACGGCCAGGTTTAGGGATCGAAAAAAGCTCGATGTTAAGTCTCCCAGGCTCAAGATTTCCTTGAGGCCTTTACCATTGTTGACTTTTTCTTTGGTTCAGTTGTGGGTTATAGGTGTATCGGTGTCCACCGGTTTTGTGTGCCTTAGGTGCGATGTGGATTCGTGGTCATAAATTGAGTGAGGATCGACAAGTTCAGACGAGGTCTGTGGAAATACACTCCAATTATTCAAATGACTGGTACGGCTGCGCGTGCGGTTTTTTTTTTGTTGTAGACTACTCCTTTTATCGTTTGTTAATTGTGAGTTTCTCAAGTCTGTTGTGTTCGTGCTGGTTGAGGCGCGCTACTCACAACTCCAAAATCATTGGGGTAGCAGGTATCCGTGTCTACTCTTGACTCTGTAGAAATTTTTATGCAAGTTAGCGATCTGATCGAAAGTACAAAAGGCTAAGAGGGCAACTGCTGGGGGGCGTAAAGATATTTTTGGCGATTTCAAGGCTTATTGCATATGCGCCGGGGCTGTACGGTTATTGCCGGTCTTAAGTATTGTTATGTGCGACTTGGCGCTTGTTGTTGTGGTGAGTTTAAGCGGTAGCTCGACCGAGTGTTACTGGAGAGCCATACTGGTTTTTTGCCAGATAGCTTTAAGACCGTAATTGCATTACTACTGTTAACTACGAATTTTTCTGTTAACGGCTTGACTGTTTCACGTGTCTGCTAGTCATGCGAAAGTTACCACCGGTGTGGTCTTTTAACGGCGTGGAGATCTAGATTCGTGATATCTGTCGTTGTGATCTTATGCCTATCTTCCTTTTATTTTAAATTAGCTTTTCTAGGCTGCCTATGTGGTGTCGTCTTGGAGTCAAGTTTTTTCCTTTGTAGTCTCCGATGTAACATTGAAAGTATGTGGTATCAGTCTGCGGTGTAGCTGCCGTTTGTTGCTTCTCATATGGGTTTTCTGTGGATCATCTGAGCGGGGCGGACTGTGGGTGTCGTGGTTCGATTGTTGGTTCGGGGGGTTTATTGCCGGATCGGCGCCGCGGTTTGTGTGCAACGCGTGTACCTAGGTTGGAAGTTTTGTTGGCCCATGTCGAGCTTAACATGTTGAGCTGTGCAAGGTTGGGGGGGTTTGTGAGTCTGTTGTGAAGAAGCAGGAAACTAGTTGATCGGTCTGTGTGGTTTTATGGTGTTTGGTTCTCAGCTCGTTGTTGGGGTCTAGGCCATGAGGGTGTGGTGGGCTGTTGTTTTTTATGATGATATTTCATATATATCTAGGTTGTTCGCACTCGTACTAGCGATGTAGTCGCGGATTTGTCCAAAACATAGGCGAAAAGTGCTGTAAAGAACCTATCCGGCCGCGTGGCAGTGGGGGGACTGGGAGTGTCATTTGGGTCTATGTGGGTTTGTCGGGTTGATTGCAGCCGAACCTTGACGACTCTTTAAGTGTTGGTAGTCTATGGAACTAGTTGTTTGGTCGAGAGAAAGTGATTGTTGGCGCCGGGTTTGTATATTTTGGGCCTTGAGGCGAAAGGTGGTTAATATAGCAACATCTAGTGACAGCAACCGTGATCGATTACTTGGAGCACACGCGGTAATTTTTTACTCCGCAGCATTATCTTTGCGGCAGAGGAGGTGGACGTGCTATGGATAGGGCTGTGTGGAATCTAAGACGGACGCTTGTTCAATTTTTGACCTGTCCGTTGCTATTCTGTAAGCTTCCCAATGTAAGAATAAAGCGAATTTGTTGGTAATAAATTTTGCGGTTCAGAGAATGACAGCAGATCGTGCACAAGTGATGATCAAACAACAAATCATTGGATGATCTCGACTCCATTTTGGCAAGATAGAACAAGTGACCACACCTTTTATATGTAGGTTGGACGTCGAGCAACTGGGACATTGGAATGAACAAAATCGTTGAAGTAGTACTGACCAATCCAAAGATACGTATTAGATGGGGTATGAGTTAAAGGCAACTTTTACACTGCAGCAATTATCGTCATTTTATTATGCTCTGAGAAGCTGATGGAATATGTACAATTAGATAACGCAGTCATGACTCCGACCGTATACTGGGATGTGTGCCACCATGCGATGTACTAGATTACGTTTGAGCTAGGTGATGCCAGGTCACCCAAACCTAGGCATCAGTTGGAACTAACAACTAGACAGTCAGTGTCGTTAGAACTAGTCTCAGGATTTACATACAGAGGCACTAAGCGTGAATCAGGCTTGAAGTCATAATGTTGATGCTAATCAGCCATACAGTATCCATTGTGCTACCAATGGCTCTGGAGTAAAAGTTACATGAAATGCTACAGATCTATTGAAATTGTACAACGTGCAAACTACACCTACCGGTCGACGACCACGTGTCACATTTTTGCTCCGTATAGTCAAACTGAAAAGATGGAAAGAGGAAGACAATGTTATTAAGACTAACACAGAACACACTACTCTAACTGATTCAGCGTACGTCCAAACCATGATACTCACCATATTAGTGTGAGATCGACGCTGGGGTATGTAACGAGGCCCCGTGTGCGGACCATATGCTCGACTGTAGCCCGTTTGTAATTCAGATAATCTGCCCGCGCTGCTTGAAACACTATCACTGCTTCCATCTGCCTGGCGGTTACAGAGACTTGTTGCGGTCTGCGAATCATCCAGGAGCTCACCGTTGGCTTCACGTAATTGTTGAGCCAAAGCGGCTGCTGATGCGGCCTCTGCCGTCAATCTAGCTTCTTCGACAAACTGTTTCACTTCAACTGTGGATAAGTTAACGATAAAATAATCCCAATTTTATAGCTGTTCTGACAGTGTCAGACGCAAAAAATAAAATTATGCATGGTGCGAAATAAACAGCTTGGGGCATTCTCCACCTATTTAGAAACAATCAAAACGTTGACATGAAGGTGTACAAATCCCGCTGTACAATCCCATTCAACACTCTGGCTGAGAATAAACACGAGGTCTGAGTTATCCACCAATGAACTTCTTCCAATTAGACACGAGTAACTATTCGTGATTCAACAAAGTCGCAGTTCCCGGAACGCCGACTGATCAAACAGTTGAACGAGAATAAACAAACTTGAATGAAATGGACAACGGTAACAGGGGATCTCTACCGATCTAGGAAACAGTTTAATTGGAGCACTTCAAACTGAGGCTGGCAGATTCTCTCTCAACAACAACAACGGGACCATAAACTCAGGAGACGGTGTATTTTCCTTAACTTAGTAGTAACTGTGCGTAATTTCATTTGCCAAGTGAATGACTGATCACAGTGTGTCCCAAGCAGAACGCATAGCGTGGTACACAATGGGTACGTAACCCAGTCATGCAAATATGTACTTTTTTGATCATCATTACCAAATGTTCGCTTCTCTATCAGTTAATGTCATCTGATGTGCGCGACTGAACGTAAATATCCACGACTGAATATTTTAATGCGTATGGACTGTTTGACCTTCACAACCATATTTCACAATCATTGAGTAAAACTGCACTAACTATACGTAGTTTACGAAATGCAACTGTTAAGTGTAACCGACACGTCCTTATGACGTCGAAAAAAAATGTCGCAGGTATGGTATACGAACTGGAAATAACGGCAACAAGGTTAGAGTCTGTTCAAAATACAGCGTTTCCGAAAAAATCAATTCGTAGGAAATGGCAAATAATTGCGAACTAATCTAACAGGGGAATGATAAAATAATGATTACTAAGAGCCTGTGCTTGGCGTACGCCCTACCGACAAATAATCTACGTTTTAGCCACATCGGATGGTCTTCGTCAGCAGCGTTACAATCGATGCATGTCAAACAAGGTCAAGCCATTCAAATACAGTTCTTGCTACATGTGGTAAGCATGCACCATTAATGAAGTAGGGCAATGAGGTTTCCAAAGGGACCGGATGCCACGTGGATGCTAACCTCCTCTCAAGATGACAATCCTTTGGGTTTGAATGTTTGAACTTAATGACTTAATTGGCATTCCCATCATGTTTGTCTTCTAGATGTTCCTTCCTATGGCCGTATAGAAGTTAAACAATTGCACCAATCATTAATGCATTAATATGGGGGAAGATGACCATAACGATTATCGGTGTGCGCATGCGGATATTCTATAGTACAATTCGCGCTTTTTAAAACTTAACTGACCAGTTTCTGATCCGCTTATGCATTGGTAGGTCGCCGAAGACGTTACGGTTTCGAATGCCTTGTTGCGGCACGTACCACAAACAAGATAAGGGCTGGTCACCTCCAGTCATCCTAGTAGGCTCAGAAGGTAATCCAGATAGATCCAATCCCAATTAAATGCCCATGGATACGCAAGAGCAAATGTACATGGAAGACAGTATGCTGACTCACCACTTCTCGCCGTATAGCGAATTGGACTTCTTCAACTTTGTGTTCTACATACTCCTGATTGAAAGATACCAGTTCTTCGTTATTTTCAAAGTCCTACAGAAGGATAACAGATAATCTCACAGTGACAGAAATATACCAGAAAAACGTGTCAATAAACGAACAGTTACGAGATACATGGAAGACGGTCAAATGCGCTAATAATGGATAGAATACAAATTGCTTTTTCCGGAAGTTGACTTTTAGCGGAGACAGCTGGAAAACCAAAAATAGTTAAAAACACCTGGAATGAACAGCAGAGGAGTGCATGGAAATTATCAATCTACTCGGTAACGGTACAGTTGAGAACAATCGAAACCGGTGCCGCGATGACAAACAACACTGGACGCTATTTCGCGTTCTGCTAAGTACTTCGGAATGCGCTTTGCAGCCTCAAAATGCAAAGTGCTTCTGCAAGATTGTGTATCACGTAGATTTAATGTTAGATAATGAAGTCATGGAGATTGTTGACCGGTTTGTATACCTGGGAAGCTGCATCAGCGGTGGCGGAGGTGTAGGGAATGAAATAGAAGCGCGTATTTCCAAGGCTAGGGCGGTGTTCGCTAATCTAAGACACCTATGGCGACAGAGGTATTTCCCTAAAGCTTAAGGGTCGTGTATATCAAACAACAGTGAGGGCCGTATTACTTTACGGCAGCGAAACCTGGCCACTCAGGGTAGAGGACGTGAACCGTCTTCAGGTATTTGACCACCGATGTCTGCGTTCAATCGCTCGTATCGGGTGGCACCAGCGAGTAAGCAACGAGGAGGTTAGGAAGCGGGTGTTTGGCACTGATTGTCAAACGAGTTCTTCTTGTTCAGTCGCTACATTTGCACAGACTTAGATGGTTAGGTCATGTACTAAGGATGCCAGCTAGTCGTTTGCCACACCGAGCACTGTTTGCCGACGCTGCGGCTGACTGGCGCAAGGTGCGAGGTGGACAGATGATGACCTGGCGTAGACAAATGAAATCGTTTACGAAGGGGTTGGTCACTGTAGGTCGGGTTCGTCTCCCGGGCTGGGGCCCTCGCGACTCACAGAGTCGGTGGCTTGAGACGTTAGGTGAGATGGCGGCTAATCGAGCTCAGTGGCGTGAATGTGTCGTTGTTTGGCCGAGTTGTCTGTGAAGTGAGTGCACTTAATGATGCGGGGCAGTGAAAGCCGTAAGGAAGCTGTCTTGCTGATGACGCCTTACTTTCACTTACAGCTCGGTTGTTTGTTTGCAAGGTGTAGGCGCCTTGATGTTGTATGTTTGAATATAGACGTAGCTATTTTTAGTAGTTAGGTCCACTTCCCTCTCCTCCTCTATTTTCTTCTTTCTTCCTATATAAGTTTTTTTTTTCTTTCTTTGTTCTTCGTGGTTGTGTGGCAGTCAAGCATCAGTGTGAACCACTGATGTATTGCTGTCTATGATGATGATGATGATGATGATGAT
>LOND01002411.1:34930-46393 GCA_014220965.1 Paragonimus kellicotti
ATGATGATGATGATGATGATGATGATGATGATGATGATGATGATGATGATGATGATGGTGCCACGATGAACAGGGAACATAACTGCGAATGGTTCAAACAGACTGGTCAAACGAATCAACACATACCGGGCTGCCAGGAAGTGGTTGGGCGTTTTGATAAGGTGTCACGCAGCCGGCTTGCAGAGTTTTCAGTTCGGTCTCGTATGACTTTATGCGACGCTCCCGGATAACCAAACGGCGTGCCAATTTTCGAGCTATCTGTTCCAAACTGGCCTCTTTGGAATCGGGTGCACGCAAGAGAGTAGTCTTTGAAAATAAAACGGGAACGATTGAAATGACTGATTCTAAACTGATACATACATGTTGTTACTGGAAACATGAGGGTTTAGAAAACAAAACTTCACAAGATACTTGGTTAAACGTAAGCCCTTCACATGTAAGAGCTTACAATTGTAGCCCGAACTCACTTCGTCGCCCTCCATTGGTTCAAACTGATACTGTACGGTCCTGTCGAATAGCGGACAAGATTTTAGAAAATGCTCCCAGGCATAAGTGCGAGTGATCTGAACAGAATTGAATGGGTGAGATGAAAACTGGTGAAATTTCACCCCGAAATCAATGGAAGTGTGATGATGAGAACATGGTACAAAAACGTAAACGAGAACAGATGCAAACAGATAAGGCGGGTATCGGAGAGTAAAAAGGAATAAAGAACCACGTGTAAGATGTGTGACTAGGATCTACACAATCGGACGAGATTATGAGGATTAGTTCGAAAAATTATTCAAATACCAGATTCAAGCAAGAATATGTAATCACGTATGTCTACTATGCTCGTTTGAACGAAAGTAAATACAAGGGTGGAAAAATTATGTAAAATACTCAAAAACTGCTGGACATATCAAGACAGGGGATAATATTTATCGTCACGAGAGAGAAAACGACTGATAAAAGCCCACAGTAACAATCCATATTGAGAAGTAACATATTGCCCAAGACCGACTGATTGAATCACCAGTCCATTAGGTCAGAAAGTATCACTCCTGCATAGCCGGAATCATATTGATTTTACTGCACATGAAACTTGTGAAATCACCTTGCAACCAGAAAACTGTTAGGATGCGGTGATTGTGTGTTAGTCCCGAAGGCTAAATTACTTAACTTGATGCCGCCCAAAAGCATGTCTTCGTATTTTTATGACGCTAAGCAAGTATATCAAAGAGCCACTGAAATTCCTGCGAATGTATTCCACTTCTATTGGATACAAGAAACAACGGAACTGTCAAGCAATCTTTCCTCGTTGATTGACCGGGAACCATTTGTTAGATCTCTGCTCGCCCTTCTAGAACAAGCACAGCTATAATAAAGAGAACTTCAATGTATATCAGGCAACAAACTGAATAACGGTAGCACGATTGGTGAGGTTCGTGGGGAGTGTCTAACTCCGTTAGACAGAGTTGACCTGAACTCGATGGGTAGAGAGGCAAAAATGATTACAAATTTGTTTAGTTGCTTCCAGCAACAAGGAGACCAATAAAGTACATCTCCCGGTATCCCTTACAACATTGACCTACAACAGTTACCAACGAACATTTTTCAGCTAATCACCCCGTAACGTCTTGAACGTAGTCACTTCCAACTGTCTCCACATATACCACGTGAGAGTTGAGACAAAAACAGCAACAGGTAAACACAGCATTCATCTCAACCAACACAGCGTCATACAAACGTTTGGAGACCAATGCGATGTTATTAGTTAGATCCGTCACAACGAGACTGGACCTTGACGTGGTGTGACGGCTTGCGCATCTCGATGACCTATTGGGCTAAACTGGACGGTGTGGTCACCACACCGATAGAGTCACTCATACCAGGCAGGCCAATGGGTAGAGGTCTGACAAACTAGTCTCCCGGTCCTCCAGGTTGCGGGTTAGAAGAAGGTTGGCATCCTTTTCCGAAAAATGTACCAGTTCTGGTACACTTGCCACCCAACCGCTGCCTTGCGGTACAGGCTTTTGAGCCAAAGGCTTTGGTTGAGAACCCTAATCGTTCTCCTGTCTAGGTCTGGGCGTCCTGGCAGTATCTCAGCCCACACACAACCATGAATATTCAACAACAATAAATCCATACTGCATCGGCCGTCTCGCAGTATAAACCCGGGTCGCCCTATCTGCTGCATACAGCAGGGTGGATAGGCGAAAACATGCTACTGATGACCCCTCCCACACTGTCCTATCAAATTTAGCCCTCAGGAACCTTTCGACCTCCATTTCTGATAATTACTCTACAGGTCCCACAACAGATGTAGCTAACTGTAGTAACACTGAGCCGGTAAGTTCCGTCTCTTGCCTTTCAGCTTCAGGCCTCCCTCGTCCCTTGCTTAGACCTAGAATGCGAATTAATATAGGTGCCTTCAACGTTCGCACGTTAAAACAGATAGGTCAGCAGGCCGCTCGCACGAACGTTAGACTCGTTGCATGTCGACGTCTGCTGTATCTCGGAGACTAGAATCCATGACAGTAGTCAACGTATGGAACTAACAGCACCCGCATTGTCTACCGATACTGGTTATACACTTCGGGTGACTCCACAGCCGCTGTTACAGGTCAGGCTGGGGTAGGTATAGTTCTCAGCACGACGGCCGCAGCCGCATTAGTAGATTGGATTCCTGTTAACAGTAGACTGTGCCGTCCGCTTGGCAGGTTCTGTTAAAACCAGCTCTAGACGCAAAACTTTCAGAAATTTATTCATTGTGTCTGCTTATGCTCCTACTGACTGTAGTGACATCGGCGTCAAGGACGCATTTTACTCGGATCTGGCCACTCTCCTTCGGTCGACACGTGGCTCTGATATAGTCGTTCTGGCCGGAGATATGAATGCCCAGGTCGGTCGCCTTGGTGAAGCCGAATCTCGTTTAGGTGGTAGGTTTGGGATAGCATCACATCGATCAGATAATGGTGGGCGATTGTTGCAGCTGTGCGCTGAGCATAATCTATTTTTAGCCAGTACTGGTTTTAGGCATCGTGCACGTCAATGCTATACTTGGCGCCCCTTCTCCGAATCAGGCCTGGTCTCAGATAGACCACATAGCCGTTAGTTATAGGTGGCGGGGTTCCATTCAAGACTGTCGTTCTTATTGGAGCACGTACTTGGATTCAGATCATGCGTTGGTACGTTGCCGTTTTGTTCTTACTTTTGCTGGACAACGACCCCATCGACAGCAAGGATTAGCTGTGGAGAAACTGGCATTGCCATCGGTACAGCGTGAGTATCAAACCAGCTTAGAAAGCCGCCTTAGTGGTACTCACCCGAAGATCCTAATAGCTGCTGGACTCAAATCTCACAGGCCATTCAGAAAGCAGGTACTGTAGCATGCGGCACAGGGGTACATGGGGTAAACAAACATTGGATTTCAGAGAAATCCCTGGAGTTGTTAGAAGCCAGACGGAAGGTTCCTCCTGGTAGTTCACATAACAAGTCTAGAAGAGATATCCGTAGGGAACTGAAACGTAGTCTAAAGGCTGATCGTGAAGTTCGGTTAGTGGATTTTCTACAGCTCTTCTAATCAGACGACCTTTCTGTGTAGAAGTAGCAAATAATTGTTGTCAAACGAGCTCTTTTGTTCAGTCACTACATTTGCACAGACTTAGATGGTTGGTCATGTACTAAGGATGCCAGCTAGTCGTTTGCCACACCGAGCACTGTTTGCCGACGCTGCGGCTGACTGGCGCAAGGTGGACAGATGATGACCTGGCGTAGACAAATGAAATCGTTCACGAAGGGGTTGGTCACTGTAGGTCGGGTTCGTCTCCCGGGCTGGGGCCCTCGCGACTCACAGAGTCGGTGGCTTGAGACGTTAGGTGAGATGGCGGCTAATCGAGCTCAGTGGCGTGAATGTGTCGTTGTTTGGCCGAGTTGTCTGTGAAGTGAGTGCACTTAATGATGCGGGGCAAGGAAAGCTGTCTTGCTGATGACGCCTTACTTTCACTTACAGCTCGGTTGTTTGTTTGCAAGGTGTAGGCGCCTTGATGTTGTATGTTTGAATATAGACGTAGCTATTTTTAGTAGTTAGGTCCCTTCCCTCTCCTCTTTTTTTCTTTTCCCTTCCTATGTAGGGTTTTTCTTCCTTCGTAATTGTGTGGCAGTTGAGCATCAGTGTGAACCCTTGATCCATTACTGTGTACGATGATGATTAGCTAGGTCAAACCCTATCAATTTATCCACATCGAGTTGAAAGTTCCGAAGGCGTCATAGACTCTCCCATGCAGAAACTTGAGGCATTGCTCCGTCACCTCTCATTGCTCAACTTTCGATTATCGCTCACTTTTGGAAACACTGGTCTGCAAGCCTAGCGGTCATTTGGAAAACGCAAGAATCTAGACATCAAGGTATACACGCAGAGGTTTAATCTGAGCGGTTACCGACGTTTTCTAGGTTCGAGGACCATAAAATATACACTTCTCGACGAGTGTCGTGTTTTCGTAGCTTAATTGTGTTTGATTTCTATCCGAAAAACGAAATTTTTGAGAAGACAATGAAGATCGACTTTGTTTGGAGCCTCGAACTGTTTGCATTTCACAACCCGCGCTACTACCTAACCTTCTGACAAGTCTATTTACTCACAGGACTTCACTCCCAGTACATTGGCTTTGAGAGTTACACGAACATATTCGTTGTGTGACAATGCGACCTTCTATTTAGCTAAACGTTATAGGTACAACCCTTAGCGTTGTAAGCTACCAACAGCGATTTCCAACATTAGATCACCTGTCAAATTTTAGGCCAACTGCAGCGCACAACATTCTCCAGATACTCAGACTTAATGGAAGACTTCAATCACACTGGTTTAATACCAGTCCTCGATTCGACTACTACTCTTAGTAAAAACAACCAGCTGAAGCTAATGACATTTCCTGGAGCAAGACAGACTGTGACAATTACATTTCGTGACTTATCAGCGGATCTTATTTTCTCGATCGTACCTGAAGTACGCAAAAGAACGCCTTTATTGACCGATACACAGTTGCACAACTGCGTCAAAAAAAACCGGCGAGGCACTGAATAATGTTATTGCTTTTTTAAAGCAATCCACACAATCCTGCAAATGGATATCCATTCTTTAAAAGAAAGGAGTAAACGTAATGCTGATATAGCAGTCAATCTCAGGTGTTACCGATGGCTGAGAAGTGCCTCTCTGAGAAGAAGCTCCGAAGATGACCTGCGATCGAGATTGTGAACAAGCCGGAAGAAAAAAACAGAAAACTGAGCATAATCGAAAGCATTTGGGAAAAATACTGGTTGCAATTTCAAGGTGAAAATCAGGCCATTTTACTGGTAGTGGTTACAAAATCAAAGAATGTTTCGCCCTCGCTTAGTCAACAAAACATTACACCGCCCCTCACATATTTCAAGTGTTGAACCTTGTTCTCCCTTCGCTACCATAGATGGGGCAACTGATAATCCGGTCGCTTAATTTGTTGTTGCTACAGGGGCTTTCATGTTAGGTATTTCAACTTCATTTGTCTCCGAACGCAAACTCGCGTCACCTGGTGTGCGTTCTATCATGTTTCACCTGAGGAAGTACGGCTTTTCTAGCAATCGAATTAAACACTGCTCCACCAATAACGATTGTTCTGTTATTCTTTTATGAGCATTACCAACGGCGATAGCAAATAACTGTTTGGAAGGAACTCAACGGAAGACCAAGAAATTATTCCGTCCTTCCACCAGATGGTCACCAGTGCCCAAAACACACCTTTATGGAATGATCGTTGTGCAAGGCAGTCCTCGGTGTGGATTGGTTACGTTTTGTGTAGAGCGGTGAATTTGCCTGAAGCAAGATGTTAGCCATTTGTTATACGTCAGCTACGTCCAAGTCCCTTGTCGTAACAAGAAGCCTTATTAACTACAGGAAATAATATACTGACGGATGATTCCAAAGAACTTGTCAATGATTATCAATTTGGGCACACGATGGCAGCTATTATTGAAGATGTTCTGCTAACAACAGCAGGCGCGTATACCTTACTAACAGTAACAGGCTAGACATTTTTCGGTTTGAATTCGCGTTGTTAGATCCGTTACAAAATTGGTGAGAAATGTTCAGTGATCGGATATCTGTCAGCTCGAGTATGTGCAGTTCACAGCCCGGGCACGTTAATAAAGCACCAAAAGCCACGTGACCGCGGCATTGTAACCACCCACTCTGGTTCACAAGCCTAGTGTGGGTCAACATCATGTTGGACGAATCAACTTGCCCCGGGAGGTGAGCGATGCCAAATTTCATGAGCAGTAGAATGGTGTTTTGTGTGATCTGGCATTATCTGACTGTAAGTTTGTGTCTTTCACTCCGTCACCTGACTCGCTACCAACGGGCACATTTTCTCATACACTGTAACTCCTATCACAATAGCCCCGAAGATCTCACACTTTAACTCGATGTTCTTACTTAAACGTCTCGCCCCCAAAACAACAGATAGCGCAAGTTACACTGTCAAATTATGGTTTCTGAAGTGGGGCTACGGTCGAGTAACGCGGGGCGCAGTGAAAAATGACCATCACAAAAGTGTACGTTCACCCCAAGGTTGCAATGATATCATCACGTTAATAAGTCAGCCACTTAGAACCACATGTCATCGCTTGGTCAGCATTATAGTTTCCGGCGATATGGGGTGTAAACTAACCATTATGTAACCAAGCCCCATGTGACTAACACTACAGTGTGCACTTGATTTGTTCATGTCAAGTCACAAGGAGGTGAACTGGCCAACTTGGAAAAGAAGACCTAAGTGTCTCAACAAATGCAGCTGAGCACAAACGTATCCAAAAGATTTCACAAGACTAAAGATACCACCACACGTTATGAGACGATCAAAATATGAAACTAAGGGGTCGGCGGGCATTTTACTTGGACCGAGAGAACGAAACCGGAAATGCTGTAGAGCTCAGACCGATGTTTGAACATAACTTACCCACGAGAAAAATGCAATGGGCGTTAAGCATAAATTTAATCTAGATGAAGCTGGTGCACAGGGATGTCAATGCAGATGTTTGGAATGATTGGACTAACCGTATCGCATGACAAACAAGAGGTCGAACCAAGTGTTAGGATGCAGAATATTTTCTGATGCGCTTCATTTCTTTAAACTTACTAGGGGTTGCCACTTTCTAGTAGGACAGCTCCTCAAATTGAAAGAGTTAGATCACAACAGCTTTGGAACACCAGCTTGCAGTCCATGAAAAATATAACCAATTAGAATGCCAAACATACAAAGTTGCAAAAGTACACACATCGACGGTTGCCCGAAACGAGCATCCAGGAGGCTCAATTCAGAGGTACTGTGGTCGCCCCATGAAAGTGTGTTAACCAATCTATCGAAGTGTTAAAGTGAAATAGTAAAGGTACGTCGAGCCAATCCTATTTAGAATTAAGACGAATTGGATGATCCCAAAATTATGTTAGGCTTATCCTCCCGATTTTTGTGTACAACTGATTTCCTACAAAGACTTTTTAAACAAAATTCGGCGTGGTATTCTCTACTAACACGTTTTCGTTTACTTTGAAATACGGTTGCCGTCAACTTGACAGTACGGAAGACAATGTCAGGAGGTGTGTGATCGCATACATTTGTCGCGTGTTGTACTGCTAAATGGGAAAAAGGGTGCGATACTTCACTCAATTTAGAGATCTTCCAGATTAGCATAGATCATCACCATCTTAACAGTCGTGAACCTGACCAGAAGGTACTGTGGTTCGGACCACCGATTATTTCCACAATGATGCGGAAATCCTAGGGAAAAAAACGTTACTAAGAAGGTTGAAAATTAATAGAAAACTAAGCGGAAGAACTAGAAATGGTATGGATGCAGGTACGCCATTGACTGCGACACACCGTCCATCTCGGATAGCGTGATTAGCATAGATGAAAAACTCTGCTCTATACACAATTGTCGAGAAAGACGAACTTCAAAGAAAACATGTAACTTGCTTCAACAATTACAATTTACTTGGCTCAGAATATTAGGCTACGGTAAACTTCTTGAAATCTCTGACAATCGCCAGCTAACAAACGGTAATAAGGGACATGTGTGAAAAAAGTTCAACTGTTTGATGACATTCGGAAGTAGCTATCGAGAAATCAAAGCAAAAAATTTATAGACAGTTTAACTTCAAACAACATATTAACCCATAGTAAGTACTCAGCGGACTTATGTATCGCTTACTTGAGTGGCGTCTTTAAAGACGTGCTGAAATCGTTCACGCGTTAACGCACACAGTTCTGCTTCGTTCTGGCCAAGTGTCGACAGAACGTCGCTCAGCTTCTCATACAGTTCACCATCCAAAGTCTGTGGCCAAAAAACAGCAACAAAAATGAAGGACTAAAAGGCTACTATGAATAGAAACGAACGAAAAACATCTTTCAGCAGACGTGACTTCGAAGTTAAAAGAAGACGTCCATAAAAAGGGAAGCAAAGATTAGCTGTCCCCGCAAAAAGAACATTCAAGAGTGGCGACTGGTGCCCCAAGTAACTTGTCCTGATCTTGTATGAGCACCATGGACCAGAAGAATGTCAGACAGTCGACAACAAGGCAAAAGCAGCAAGTGAGAACCGGAATGAGTAAGCTGTGGACTTGTCTGATAAGGTTACATCCTTATAGACGCAAAAATGGAGCGAGTAAACAACACTGCGTTGGCAGTCACTAGATTTCGAAACAAACCTCAGCAGCAAGCGGACCAATTTTGAGCATTTTACAATGCTCGACTTAGTTCTTCTGCTAACAACATACAGACCAAGTTGAACCTGTAAAATCATAGGGTAAGTAAGTATGGGGTGATTTTCGTATCTTTAAAGTTTGAGCCACTGTCATAAGATTGGATTAATTAGCAAACTGGTTCATTATTGCAGGTATGTTGACAGCACTACCTATCTGAATAATGCAACCTCATCAATCTGAAATGCTTTCGAAGAAGTATCTTTGAGAATACCGAAGATGTCTTTTACATCAGGCAACGTTCCTCATCTACGATCTCCGACTGTCGATGAATTATAAGGTTAGCATTGCGTGTGTCTGATCAGCCATGCTCTAAGGCTCAGATACCTGGCTAATATCGGCTGAAAATGTGCATAAACTCTTAACTGTCAACAATTGCTGTCACCGACAGTTAGTCTGCATCAACTAGGCTGACAGCGTGAGGCACGTCACCGCCCATCGGCGTCTCAACGAGTTCATTTCAAAACATCAACGTACTAAATAGGTATAGTCCACGGTAGGTGGTAACCGTTTGCAGATTAGCTTGTCGCAATGATGAGAGGCGAAGGACATCTGCGCGTAAAGCGGCTTGTGCCACACAAATTGCGATCCCACTCTCATATTCCGTGTTCAGTCGCCTCCGGCGATTTAGGGTAATTCACTCAGTAACGCGTATTCGACAATTCCAATAACGCTTATTCAGACGGTCGGGTTAACGGGACTATCTTCCAAGTCCAGAAAACGTCAGAAAAGACTGTCGAAAAGATTGGAATTTATATCGTACTGTTGACAAAATTGCAACCAAAGTGGATCCTGAGCGTCGGTAGAGAATGTGATGTAGAAGCTGATAAACCCGTCCATATCAACACGATTCATACGAAGGCAACTGGGAAGACCCATCAAACGCTTTGTTTGTCAAGGGACCATGACTGTTAGACAGAGAGGTCGTCGGTGAAAAAATTATGGACCCGGCACCGGAAGCGGACAAGTAAGAAGTGCCAGGGCTATACAATACTATCACTGGCCTTCCAAATCCGAATGAAGTTTGGCGGGCGCCGATGGTCACTAAACTGAGCAAATTCATCTTTCCATTTCCAATCCTTTGCACAACAGTTCAAATTTCAATCATTATTCTGTTTTATGGAACTAATTTGTTATTAACGGATTGTAGCGCGGGTAGCCATTCTTAATTTGGCCCATTCGCGAGGGTTAACAATTCACCTTGTCAGCTACGTCCGCAACATACTGAATTCATGAAACCAGACTATCAACGTTTACTGCAATTTTATATATGTATATACGAATGCAGCAGATAAAGCCTGGCAACCTTCGAAAACATCTACAGATTGCTACGAGCAACATGAGCAAAACAAAAACTGCACCAGTTACTTCTAACAAATTATGAATTAACCTGTGAGATACAGCCCCACTTAAAACCGTAGAAACGACCCTACATAACATGACTCGTGGGCCAGGAGTCACTGTAATGTACTAGGTCTGGTTCTGTAAACTTTGTGACAACATAAGAAAGAGCACAAACAAAGAGACAGGCCTTGACAAGATTTGGTACATCTTTGGAGAAATAGTGTTTTAAATGCGCGTTGATTGCAGTGAGTTGGAATAGATATTCGTTTCGTGCAGAGGCAGACCGAGCATCATACGCCTGACGTCGAATGACCAACTGTGAATGAGGAAAACATACACAATGATAGGTCCGAAACCTACACATTCATGAACTGATGAGCGACTAGAGAGGTGAAGTGCGATACAACCATAACGGAATCAACAAAAAATCGTGACGAATGTCGCATCGATTACCCTTTCTACAGTCCCAATCTCCAATCCGAACAACCTGTGAGGTCAAAAACAAAAAAAGAATTTACTTGGTGCTCAAACCGGGGACAAAACACAAGACGATAAAAGCAGCAGTTACGAAGTGGGAGAGGTCACAAGTTTTGATCACTCAATAAACCAAACAAGTTCGCGTGCCATACTTAATGAAAATGGAGTACGGTTAAATAGTTAAAAACGCAGATATATGGATTTTCTGAACTGAGAATGTCAGTTTTCGTTTCCCTGGGTAGTCCTATCATCAAACAGATGGAGTAGCCAAGGGAACTTCGTCAGGTCACATCTCGGCAAATCTTTAGATGCTAAAAACTGAGTCAGCTACGCTGACGAGATTAATATTCATTCAGAGAAAACAGATAATAGAAAAACTGACGGAACGCCTAATGGTCACCCAAACCCAAAAACTACGCATGAATTCAGTCAGAATCATCATCATCATCATCATCATCATCATCATCATAGACAGCAATACATCAGTGGTTCACACTGATGCTTAACTGCCACACAACCACGAAGAAAAAAACCCATATAGAAAGAGGAAGAAAAAAAGAAGGGAGGGAAAGGGGACCTAACTACTAAAAATAGCTACGTCTATATTCAAACATACAACATCAAGGCGCCTACACCTTGCAAACAAACAACCGAGCTGTGGCTTTGTATGGAGTTCGCTTCGCAAATTCGAAGTGCAAAGTGCTGCCTCAAGACTGGAGCACTCCTATTCCTACGTTCTTTACTAGAAGCTATCCGCTTGAGGCAACACAGTTTTAAGTAGTCGGGTAGTAGTATTTCGTCAGCTTGTAATGTTGCGGTTGAAATATCGAAGGTAATAGCAAAAGCATATGTTATCGTTGCCTAACTGC
>LOND01002411.1:48180-68262 GCA_014220965.1 Paragonimus kellicotti
CCCCGAGCTGTAAGTGAAAGTAAGGCGTCATCAGCAAGACAGCTTCCTTACGGCTTTCACTGCCCCGCATCATTAAGTGCACTCACTTCACAGACAACTCGGCCAAACAACGACACATTCACGCCACTGAGCTCGATTAGCCGCCATCTCACCTAACGTCTCAAGCCACCGACTCTGTGAGTCGCGAGGGCCCCAGCCCGGGAGACGAACCCGACCTACAGTGACCAACCCCTTCGTGAACGATTTCATTTGTCTACGCCAGGTCATCATCTGTCCACCTCGCACCTGCGCCAGTCGGCCGCAGCGTCGGCAAACAGTGCTCGGTGTGTCATCTGTTGCGTCTAAAGGATATCCGGTTGTTGTTGAAATGAAGAGTATAGTGTATTTGTGCGTTCAGTTTTACTTGAAAATATGGCCTGTCTGTAAGAAAGACATCAACATACTTGTTGTGGTAGACTATTGTTGTGTTCGCCAATTAACCCACATCACACGTAGCGATCAACGAGCAACCGAATCCGATGGTTAAATTGTGCGTGATATGGTGCGCCATGCCTTCCACAACCTGTGCCATCAGCAGCATCGAAATAAAACTCAAAGATCACTGAATGAAAAGGTATATGATGCTCAGGCGTTCATTCTGTTTTGCTGTAAGGAAATGGATTTGGACGGTCTGCTCACTGTTGGATATGTGGAACAGATGACACTGTTTATCGAACTGTACGACTAATCAACGTAAGCCGTCGTGTTTAAGTTAACCAGGTGTTGACATACTGCGGCGGTAGACAGCGGCGTTATCCTCGGATCCCGCTGGAATTTCAGTGGAAATCGTGTGTGGGTGTCGACGCCTCTCAGAGAGTAGAGATCGCGGACAAAAATGAAAGAGAGAGCAGGCAGCTTGGAGCGCTTACGTTACAGATAGACGACACCATCAGATGAGACAAAATCATCGGTGTCATATTTAGTGGGCATTGTTAATGACTGCTCCTCAAAAATTTGGATCAGCGTATCTATTGGTTAACAGAAGAAACGGTTGTGGAAAATATGAGACATTTCATGCCCCGCTGTGTCCACCTGCCAAGCATCGTCTCGGATGGCGAGCTCAACGCGGAAACACTCCCCGTTAAGCATGAACTACAGAACAAACGTAACGTTGGCCATAGAATTGATTAGGACCTCGAAGATACTGTTGGTAATTTGTTCACAACGGGAACACCAGTTATGCCGGTCAATCCAGGCGCGAAAGTGGACAAGCGAACGGTGAACGCTTCGATCAGCCCCACTCGCAACCACAGAAAGAACCTGAGAGCTGCGCCGTCAGACGCACACTAATGGGAAAATTACGTCGTCTAATCGATAGCAGCGCAGAGAGAGAAAAAACTGGCAACCATTCTAGGATCGGTTACTCCTCTCACGGCCCAGATTTAGAGTCGAGGAAGAAGGAAGACCTTTAGCCGAGCATCATTCAGTGCCCAACAGAAGGACTTTGGGATAACTTGAGGCCGGGTCACCCACTGCGTCAACTAGGTTCGCAAACCGGAGATTCGTAATCAGACTCGTTTGCCACACCGAGCACTGTTTGCCGACGCTGCGGCCGACTGGCGCAAGGTGCGAGGTGGACAGATGATGACCTGGCGTAGACAAATGAAATCGTTCACGAAGGGGTTGGTCACTGTAGGTCGGGTTCGTCTCCCGGGCTGGGGCCCTCGCGACTCACAGAGTCGGTGGCTTGAGACGTTAGGTGAGATGGCGGCTAATCGAGCTCAGTGGCGTGAATGTTGTCGTTGTTTGGCCGAGTTGTCTGTGAAGTGAGTGCACTTAATGATGCGGGGCAGTGAAAGCCGTAGGAAGCTGTCTTGCTGATGACGCCTTACTTTCACTTACAGCTCGGTTGTTTGTTTGCAAGGTGTAGAAGCCTTGATTTTTTTTAGTGGTTACGTCCACTTCCCCTCCCTCTATTTTTTTCTTCTTTCTTCCTATATAGTTTTTTTTCTTCGTGGTTGTGTGGCAGTTAAGCATCAGTGTGAACCACTGATGTATTGCTGTCTATGATGATGATGATGATTTCAAAGGAATGATTTTAGCCGGCTACAAACGAACACTATAGACAGTTGTTGAGCTCCAGACGATCCTTTGTTAAAAGTAAAAGTGACCCTGATGCTCGAATTACTCAAGTGTACCAGGGTCCCTGCATCACATCTCCTCTTCTGTCTTCGGAAATGGTGGAGAGTTTGGTATGAGAAACGATAAAACTACTTTAGAAGAATTGGGAAACTGAAGACATACCTCGTGACTGAGTCTTATCAATAATCATTCCCGATTTAAATAAGAGGGCCGGAATTCTAAGTAACAACCACAGAGACATTAAGATATTGTGTCCAAGCAACTCACTGGCTCCATTTCAGTTTAGGTGACTAAACTCATGGAAAGTCAGATGCGTGAAGAGCAGCCATGATTTTGATCTGATAGAGGGCGCATTGATCAGACTTTTACCCTGTGACAGATTCTGCATCACTGCCACTCTTATAGGCAGCCGACCGTGGCGATATTTTTAGACCTGAAGACTGTTTTCGATTCGGTTGCTTGCAACATTCGCTGGAACTGTCGCCCGTGCATACGAGTTTCGAAGAGAGAGATAAGCCTGTTAGGCTCGTTGTATACTCACTTTACAATTAATGTGTGAGTTTATGGGGCGAAATTCCAGGTGTTCATCATTTGCAGTGGTTTTCGCCAGAGTTGTTCGATCTCCTGGTCGGTATTCACTTTCGTCATGGACGACATTATGGAAGGTATGCTTGAGGAATCCAGTGAGCTTGATGTCAGGTATCTTCCAGGCAATAACTTAACCGACGTGGAGTATGCGGATGACATTTGCTTGCTCAGCCCATCTGTCGAAGGCATGCAGACTATGCTGAATACAATTATTTGCTACCTCTAGACATATAATTCGCCGGGATGACCTTATGACTAGAAGAGCTGTAGGAAATCCCGTAGGAAATCCACGTAACCCGGTCAATAAGTAGACTGCAGCAGTTTCCAATTGGTTCAGCACAAACGAACATTAGTGAGTACGCCGTTCACACCAACAAGACGCATCTGTGCTCGAGAAAGTCTTGCGGAGAAACCAGACTTTATCACCTCTATTCTACAATCAAACGGTCACCGGAAAAACGTTCATAGAAAGGCATAGCAGAAAAAATGCACCGTCCGAAGAGGTGATCTTTGTAGAAAAAAGACCGTCTACATAGAGTTGCCACTTAAGAGAGATTACATCATGCATTAAACAACAAATCGACAGGGAAATTTACCCAAATGAAAATTTAATGGGGCCGAACTACGTGTAGTCTCTCTGACCTAGAGGCTAACAATGTCTTCAATCAAAGGAGATCAGCCTATCGGTGCCACCTCACACTGTATTTACCAATTTACATGTAACTGCAAGAAAGTTACATAGGCAGAACCGAGAGATGCTTCGTTGCCAGAGTGAAATGGGTGCAAAAGTCCGTTGCCGGTGAACGACAATGTTGCTGAAACAGATAAACGGCCTGTTTCATCAGTCGTCGGACACGCCCTGACTACTGGTCACGTTATCGATCCAGTCTGTACATTCAGAATCCTGTTACGTCATCCTAATCCAAGATTCTTACGGTTTGCTGAAACAGTCGCAATCAACCGACTCAAACTAGCTTTCTGTGCTCAGAAACAAGTGTTCATATACCCGATCCCTCTCTGGACTCAATGATCTATTCTAACTCGCTGATTGATTGCTCAACCCTTAAGTTGTTTGCCATGAAAAACCGATTTCATGTTATTGTAAATTTGGTATTGATGAGTAAATACGAAATGCTTGCATCTACCAGTTTTCGTGTTCTAACTGGTTTTCTTTTTTTAAATTTACTACTCCCTACACTCCTCTATTCTGAATATAACAGTCACTACCGTGAAGGAGGGTTCGGCCGTGGCGTTCGGATTGGTTTGTCTACCCGATCATTCCATCTCTGTAGCATCAAATCCTTGTACAACCGATGAGTGCTTGCAAATGTGCACATTGTCCAGTTTTCTATTCCGGAAGCCACAGATACCATATTTCATGATAGGTGATTCCCACTTGCAGACTGCTTCATACCATTGAGATAACGCAGTTGTAGTTGGCTGGAGTTTCGTAGCCAGGCGTCGCCGTCAACCCTAAGGCTGTATAACTCCTGACCTCATTGACGGCCGCATAGGAAAGCGTCTACATTTGTAGTCTCTGACGTATACTGGGGTTCCGATGGCGGAGCCATACTGTGGTAGTTACTGCGGGTTTTTCAGCAAAGTCCGTGTTGAAAATTGTCCTCAATTTGTACTTTACGCAAAACGTCTGCTGGGAAGAGAACATTAATTGCCGTTGAAGTTCATGCAGGCGATAAACGAGTAAGAAAATGCAAAGTATTTCGTTCGCTGCTCTCTCATCACTTATTTTTAGGAGCGCTGCATTGAAAGTGTTCATGAAGCGCCTGGCCTAGCCGTTGGACTGTAGATGGCACGGCGGAGACTGGATGTGTTGCATGTCGTATTGGTGTTATAGATGCTCAAACTGAGAGAATATGGAGTGCAGCCTGTTGACAACCACGACGGTTTCAAGTGAACCGTGTCGACTGCAGATTCACCTGAAAAGAGGATCATAAAAAATGGGGGTTGCCTGCATAACGCAGACTAACGTTAGTCAGGTTGAAGTGGCGTTAATCAGAACCCGGATCATCATACTACAAATTAGCCCTGTAAAATCTACGTACGAGTGCAATCGAGACTTTTCAGGTCACCCGCACGACCGCGGTTTCATCTGCAATGAGATTTTATTAGCCTGTCAGCACAGAAAGCACTATCCGTGGGGTGTTTTAACTCGCCGATCAATGCCCGGCCCAAAAAAACAACTCCGGAAAGCGGTTCCCTGGATGATTGGACTGACAATGTCTGAGGGCGAATTGCCCGAACGAGATCGCAACGAAGAATAAGTCCACGACTACCAGAAGAAAATCGGCGACAAGCAAAGATTTAATTGGGAACCAGGGCGGATGACGCTATTCTTTCAACAATGTGGTTGGCCAGCGATCATGGAAATGAGTGATAACTTGCTGGAGCACAGGATCAACTCCAAACTTTCATTTGGGGCCTACAGGTACTGAGATAAATCGGAAGTTGTGAAAGAATTCGCATAGCACTATCTTCCCGCAGAAAACCACTGCCATAAACGTATCTAATTCTACCAATCAGAATAACTATGAAAGCTTTCTATGAAGAAGTACGTTCGTTCCATTGCACCTGAAACAAACTATGGCAATGACCGCCGAGAATTTAAACGTAAGCTGACTAAAAGCTTGTCGGGAGGCCATGAATAACAACAGGCCGAACAGCAGAAACAATCGAAGCAAACCATATTCTCTGAAAACAGCAGAATGGTATTATTGCTAACTCGTGGCCAGTCGGTCGAGGCAAGTCCCCATTTGCAATAATGGGTCATGTGTGGCCAGTCAGTCGTTCTGACTCGATAAATCGACTACATGTGACTGGACCTTGACGTGGTGTGACGGCTTGCGCATCTCGATGACCTATTGGGCTAAACTGGACGGTGTGGTCACCACACCGATAGAGTCACTCATACCAGGCAGGCCAATGGGTAGAGGTCTGACAAACCAGTCTCCTGGTCCTCCAGGTTGGGGGTTGGAAGAAGGTTGGCATCTTTTTCCGGAAAAAGTACCAGTTCTGGTACATTGCCACCCAACCGCTGCCTTGCGGTACAGGCTTTTGAGCCAAAGGCTTTGGTTGAGAACCCTAATCGTTCTCCTGTCTAGGTCTGGGCGTCCTGGCAGTATCTCAGCCCACACACAACCATGAATATTCAACAACAATAAATCCATACTGCATCGGCCGTCTCGCAGTATAAACCGGGTCGCCCTATCTGCTGCATACAGCAGGGTGGATAGGCGAAAACATGCTACTGCTGACCCCTCCCCACTGTCCTATCAAATTTAGCTCTCAGGCCCCTCCCGACCTCCATTTCTGATAATTACTCTACAGGTCCCACAACAGATGTAGCTAACTGTAGTAACACTGAGCCGGTAAGTTCCGTCTCTTGCCTTTCAGCTTCAGGCCTCCCTCGTCCCTTGCTTAGACCTAGAACGCGAATTAATATAGGTGCCTTCAACGTTCGCACGCTAAAACAGATAGGTCAGCAGGCCGCTCTCGCACGAACGTTAGACTCGTTGCATGTCGACGTCTGCTGTATCTCGGAGACTAGAATCCATGACAGTAGTCAACGTATGGAACTAACAGCACCCGCATTGTCTACCCGATACTGGTTATACACTTCGGGTGACTCCACAGCCGCTGTTACAGGTCAGGCTGGGGTAGGTATAGTTCTCAGCACGACGGCCGCAGCCGCATTAGTAGATTGGATTCCTGTTAACAGTAGACTTTGTGCCGTCCGCTTGGCAGGTTCTGTTAAAACCAGCTCTAGACGCAAAACTTTCAGAAATTTATTCATTGTGTCTGCTTATGCTCCTACTGACTGTAGTGACATCGGCGTCAAGGACGCATTTTACTCGGATCTGGCCACTCTCCTTCGGTCGACACGTGGCTCTGATATAGTCGTTCTGGCCGGAGATATGAATGCCCAGGTCGGTCGCCTTGGTGAAGCCGAATCTCGTTTAGGTGGTAGGTTTGGGATAGCATCACATCGATCAGATAATGGTGGGCGATTGTTGCAGCTGTGCGCTGAGCATAATCTATTTTTAGCCAGTACTGGTTTTAGGCATCGTGCACGTCAATGCTATACTTGGCGCCCGCCTTCTCCGAATCAGGCCTGGTCTCAGATAGACCACATAGCCGTTAGTTATAGGTGGCGGGGTTCCATTCAAGACTGTCGTTCTTATTGGAGCACGTACTTGGATTCAGATCATGCGTTGGTACGTTGCCGTTTTGTTCTTACTTTTGGGCAAACGACCCCACCGACAGCAACGATTAGCTGTTGAGAAACTGGCTTTACCATCGGTAAGCATAGTACCAAACCAGCTTAGAAAGCTGCCTTAGTGGTACTCACTCCGAAGATCCTAATAGCTGCTGGACTCAAATCTCACAGGCCATTCAGAAAGCAGGTACTGTAGCATGCGGTACAGGGGTACATGGGTAAACAAACATTGGATTTCAGAGAAATCCCTGGAGTTGTTAGAAGCCAGACGGAAGGTTCCTCCTGGTAGTTCACATAACAAGTCTAGAAGAGATATCCGTAGGAAACTGAAACGTAGTCTAAAGGCTGATCGTGAGGCTTGGTTAGTGGAAAAAGTTAAGGAAATGGAAACCGCATTTGCCTCAGGGAACATCGGTAAACTGTTTAAGCTGATCCGCGCCACCGGTCCCAGGCGACCGTCGGTCAGTGAAGCTATCAGCGAGGTAGATGGTACACTAGTCTGTAATAAGTCCAGAAGGTTAGAGCGTTGGGCAGAACACTTTGAGGGTCAATTTAGTTGGCCTGCTGCTTCTATTGCGTTGCCGCCACAGACTTGTGATGTAGCACCCTGGTCGGTAGATTTGGAACCACCCACTGAGACTGAGGTTCGCAATTGCCTTTCGGCTCAGATGATCTCGTGCCGGCACTTTTCAAAGAAGGTGGAGAGGCGTTAGTAGAGGCATTGACTCAGTTGTTTCAACTTGTGTGGACGACGGAGACCATCCCTCCGTGCTGGGGTCACTCGATAATAGTTCCCATATTTAAGAAAGGAGCCCGGGGCTCTTGCGAAAACCATAGAGGGATTAGTTTGACCCCAGTCATTTCAAGGGTTCTAGCATCAATTATACTTCGTCGACTCACTGCAGTTCGGGAAGTAAACATTAGGGAAGAACAGGCAGGGTTTCGCCCTGGGCGGGGTTGTATAGATCACATTTTTACCCTTCGTCAAATTCTGGAGCAGCGTCATGTGTACCGCCGGCCAACAATCGCCGTATTCCTCGACTATAAAGGTGCGTTTGATTCGGTGGACCGATCTACACTTTTAGAGTCGCTTAAACGTAGGGGTGTACCGACTAAGTATGTGAACATACTGTCGGCGCTTTATTCCCATACCTCAGCTCAGGTTAGGGTTTACGGTGAACTGTCTGACAGTTTCAGCACCAGGAGCGGCGTACGTCAAGGCTGTCCCCTTTCGCCATTTTTGTTCAATTTCGTCATAGACGAAATAATGGAGGACTGTCTGCGGCACTCAAATGATGCCGGCGTGGACCTCCTACCTGGTGAAAGACTGACTGATCTTGATTATGCTGACGATAAGGTATTGTGTTTGACAACTTTCAAGCGGCACAAACAACACTGGACGCTATTTCGCGTTCTGCTAAGTACTTCGGAATGCGCTTTGCAGCCTCAAAATGCAAAGTGCTTCTGCAAGATTGTTGATTACGTAGATTTAATGTTAGATAATGAAGTCATGGAGATTGTTGACCGGTTTGTATACCTGGGAAGCTGCATCAGCGACGGCGGCGGAGGTGTAGGGAATGAAATAGAAGCGCGTATTTCCAAGGCTAGGGCGGTGTTCGCTAATCTAAGACACCTATGGCGACAGAGAGGTATTTCTCTGAAGCTTAAGGGTCGCGTATATCAGACAACAGTGAGGGCTGTATTACTTTACGGCAGCGAAACGTGGCCGCTCAGGGTAGAGGACGTGAACCGTCTCCAGGTATTTGACCACCGATGTCTGCGTTCAATCGCTCGTATCGGGTGGCACCAGCGAGTAAGCAACGAGGAGGTTAGGAAGCGGGTGTTTGGCACTGATTGTCAAACGAGTTCTTTTGTTCAGTCACTACATTTGCACAGACTTAGATGGTTAGGTCATGTACTAAGGATGCCAGCTAGTCGTTTGCCACACCGAGCACTGTTTGCCGACGCTGCGGCCGACTGGCGCAAGGTGCGAGGTGGACAGATGATGACCTGGCGTAGACAAATGAAATCGTTCACGAAGGGGTTGGTCACTGTAGGTCGGGTTCGTCTCCCGGGCTGGGGCCCTCGCGACTCACAGAGTCGGTGGCTTGAGACGTTAGGTGAGATGGCGGCTAATCGAGCTCAGTGGCGTGAATGTTGTCGTTGTTTGGCCGAGTTGTCTGTGAAGTGAGTGCACTTAATGATGCGGGGCGTTGGAAGCCTTTGAGGAAGCTGTCTTACTGATGACGCCTTACCTTTTTTCACTTACAGCTCGGTTGTTTGTTTGCAACGTGTAGAAGCCTTGATTTTTTTTAGTGGTTACGTCCACTTCCCCTCCCTCTATTTTTTTCTTCTTTCTTCCTATATAATTTTCTTTATCCTTCGTGTTGTGTTGGCAGGTCAAGCATCAGTGTGAACCACTGATGTATTGCTGTATATGATGATGATGATTTTTTCAAAGGAATGATTTTAGCCGGCTACAAACGAACACTATAGACAGTTGTTGAGCTCCAGACGATCCTTTGTTAAAAGTAAAAGTTGAACCTGATGGCTCGACATTACCAGTGTTAACCAGGGTCCTGCATTATCACATCTCCTCTTCTGTGTCTTCGGAAATGGTGGAGAGTTTGGTATGAGAAACGATAAAACTACTTTAGAAGAATTGGGAAACTGAAGACATACCTCGTGACTGAGTCTTATCAATAATCATTCCCGATTTAAATAAGAGGGCCGGAATTCTAAGTAACAACCACAGAGACATTAAGATATTGTGTCCAAGCAACTCACTGGCTCCATTTCAGTTTAGGTGACTAAACTCATGGAAAGTCAGATGCGTGAAGAGCAGCCATGATTTTGATCTGATAGAGGGCGCATTGATCAGACTTTTACCCTGTGACAGATTCTGCATCACTGCCACTCTTATAGGCAGCCGACCGTGGCGATATTTTTAGACCTGAAGACTGTTTTCGATTCGGTTGCTTGCAACATTCGCTGGAACTGTCGCCCGTGCATACGAGTTTCGAAGAGAGAGATAAGCCTGTTAGGCTCGTTGTATACTCACTTTACAATTAATGTGTGAGTTTATGGGGCGAAATTCCAGGTGTTCATCATTTGCAGTGGTTTTCGCCAGAGTTGTTCGATCTCCTGGTCGGTATTCACTTTCGTCATGGACGACATTATGGAAGGTATGCTTGAGGAAAAAAAAAATAGGAAAATTCCCAAAAAGTGGGGGGGGTGGGGGTGGGGAAAAAAAAGCCCCCGCTTGGGGGAAAAAAAAAAAAAAAAAAAAATTTTGATGTCAGGTATCTTCCAGGCCAATAACTTAACCGACGTGGAGTATGCGGATGACATTTGCTTGCTCAGCCCATCTGTCGAAGGCATGCAGACTATGCTGAATACGTTGAGTGGCGAAGCTGCTTTGTATGGAGTTCGCTTCGCAAATTCGAAGTGCAAAGTGCTGCCTCAGACTGGAGGCATCCTATTCCTACGTTTCTTACTAGAAGCTAGTCCGTTTGAGGCAACACAGTTTTAAGTAGTCGGGTAGTAGTATTTCGTCAGCTTGTAATGTTGCGGTTGAAATATCGAAGGTAATAGCAAAAGCATATGTTATCGTTGCCTAACTGCGTCATCTGTTGCGTCTAAAGGATATCCGGTTGTTGTTGAAATGAAGAGTATAGTGTATTTGTGCGTTCAGTTTTACTTGAAAATATGGCCTGTCTGTAAGAAAGACATCAACATACTTGTTGTGGTAGACTATTGTTGTGTTCGCCAATTAACCCACATCACACGTAGCGATCAACGAGCAACCGAATCCGATGGTTAAATTGTGCGTGATATGGTGCGCCATGCCTTCCACAACCTGTGCCATCAGCAGCATCGAAATAAAACTCAAAGATCACTGAATGAAAAGGTATATGATGCTCAGGCGTTCATTCTGTTTTGCTGTAAGGAAATGGATTTGGACGGTCTGCTCACTGTTGGATATGTGGAACAGATGACACTGTTTATCGAACTGTACGACTAATCAACGTAAGCCGTCGTGTTTAAGTTAACCAGGTGTTGACATACTGCGGCGGTAGACAGCGGCGTTATCCTCGGATCCCGCTGGAATTTCAGTGGAAATCGTGTGTGGGTGTCGACGCCTCTCAGAGAGTAGAGATCGCGGACAAAAATGAAAGAGAGAGCAGGCAGCTTGGAGCGCTTACGTTACAGATAGACGACACCATCAGATGAGACAAAATCATCGGTGTCATATTTAGTGGGCATTGTTAATGACTGCTCCTCAAAAATTTGGATCAGCGTATCTATTGGTTAACAGAAGAAACGGTTGTGGAAAATATGAGACATTTCATGCCCCGCTGTGTCCACCTGCCAAGCATCGTCTCGGATGGCGAGCTCAACGCGGAAACACTCCCCGTTAAGCATGAACTACAGAACAAACGTAACGTTGGCCATAGAATTGATCAGGACCTCGAAGATACTGTTGGTAATTTGTTCACAACGGGAACACCAGTTATGCCGGTCAATCCAGGCGCGAAAGTGGACAAGCGAACGGTGAACGCTTCGATCAGCCCCACTCGCAACCACAGAAAGAACCTGAGAGCTGCGCCGTCAGACGCACACTAATGGGAAAATTACGTCGTCTAATCGATAGCAGCGCAGAGAGAGAAAAAACTGGCAACCATTCTAGGATCGGTTACTCCTCTCACGGCCCAGATTTAGAGTCGAGGAAGAAGGAAGACCTTTAGCCGAGCATCATTCAGTGCCCAACAGAAGGACTTTGGGATAACTTGAGGCCGGGTCACCCACTGCGTCAACTAGGTTCGCAAACCGGAGATTCGTAATCAGACTCGTTTGCCACACCGAGCACTGTTTGCCGACGCTGCGGCCGACTGGCGCAAGGTGCGAGGTGGACAGATGATGACCTGGCGTAGACAAATGAAATCGTTCACGAAGGGGTTGGTCACTGTAGGTCGGGTTCGTCTCCCGGGCTGGGGCCTCGCGACTCACAGAGTCGGTGGCTTGAGACGTTAGGTGAGATGGCGGCTAATCGAGCTCAGTGGCGTGAATGTTGTCGTTGTTTGGCCGAGTTGTCTGTGACAGAATGCGTGAGGGATCTCCTCCCTGATAAGCCAACCAGGTGACTCTCAACAAACCCAAATCGAGAAGCATAAGTTGCATGACGCTTCGCTGAATTGTGAGACGCACAACTGAGATCTCTTAAACCCCGGTCAAAACCATGTGAACGATTGAAAACAGCCAGTGTAGAGTCCAAAGCAATAGGCTGGAACTGAAGTCTATTAGTTCCAATGGAAAATACTTGCAAACGAAACAATGGGACAACCAAACGATCCTACTTTCAATAAGAATAAATTTGCAAACGGTAGCTTCCGTGGTCATCGTCTTACTGAATACACCACATTACGAAAACCATTTTGATTACCATCCATTCAGTGGATGCCTGCTGCCCAATCAGCTACTTGAAGTAGCAACCGGAATCACTACTTCAACTTTGAAACGTAGTCGTGAGTAGTGTGGCTCAGGAAACTGCTGTTACTAAAATCAGTCAACGAATTGGTACAGTAATAAATTAATATAAGTGTATAAAAAAATGAGTAACCAAAAGTCAACGAACATTCATGGAACGGAAGCTGTAAAAACTTTACGGATGCAGAATCGCCACTGACTGCGGCCTACTGCCACACTACGTTTCGTTTCCAACTAGTGGTTTGGACGGTCTCGAACTTACCAACCAGGTAGATGGCACAAACTAACCTTGCTCAGCAGAACGGTCAAGGCTTTCATAGCCCGATTTCTCCAGCCACCAACAACCACATTTAAAACACACGATGAGGCAGACGCTCTGTCGGCATACAGAATACATGAATCAAACACCGTAGACTGCAAACTTTCACACTTCACAAATACGCAGCGACGGGCCATCGCACTGTTAACGAAACCAGCCTAGTTGGTACAGACTAACCAGCAGAGACAACGATTGTAAAACACTGAGAGTCAATGTGCACCCTTTACAAGAATGGGCGGGGTAATCGATCAACGGAGAAATATTGAGTGCATAGGCACACTGCACTACTGTATTCGGCATTTTCACGGACACCTCTGCAGCATTAACGCAAGCTGATGGAACGACAGTATCTAGGATGATGAAACTATGTTGAGTCTCGGGTGGTCTACCCAAAACAGGGTAGGCGTCAGCAAATCAGGTAAAAATGTACCACGCTTTGAAGTTGTGAAGCGCATATCACACAGATCGGCCACATCTTCCAACTGAATCAGCATGGTTTGCACGTTCTGTGCAAAAGTTTTAAGCAAAGCAGTGTCTTCCGCGAACTCAACATCAGTCAGGTTACCACCTAGCAGAAACGTCACTCATTGGGACCCCCGAGCGATCGTTCCAGAAAGTCATCCATTATACAGTTAAAGGAGGGGAATATCGGACACTTATGTCAAACGCGAAATGAAGTGGAGAATGCTAGGTATAGCTACATTCTGCATTCGGTGCGGATATACCACTTCAATAGAGACAGTCTTGGGCAACCAAATTAAAAGCAACCTTTGGATCAAAAAGATACTACGACCGTCGACAGAATAAAGATTGCGATGTTATAGTGCCTGTCGTAAGGTGAAGATACAATGTGAATGTGCAGATGACTTCAGAATAAAGCTTAATTCCACGTAGTACAAATGAACGCTTATAAAACATGGTTTAGAACTGCTGAGAATTCGACGTCAATTTGCGGCACGTCAGTATTGCTGAAATTGTGCGACATACATCAAGCCATCATTTCAAGTTTCCTTTACTATGGACCCATAAAAGTGTAGCTAATCAGAGACAACCCAAGTAAATCACCCGCCAGACAGTATCATGCACAAAATGGGCACATACATAAACAACAAACCTTCTCATAGTTTCTATGCAATTGGGCCATCGAATGGAAAATGTCAGTTGAACGACGACGTATTCTGTAAAGGTTAGAAAAAGAAAAGACAGATGAGTATGGTGAAGCTCTAGCACTTGTCGACAGCAATCATGTTGCCATATCTACTGAAGGCCGAGTAAAGTCAAATGACCTTAAGAATCCGATTGGTTCTTGAGACAAGGCAGGCAGAATCGAACACATTATTTAAGTGAGTCACTTGCGGCCAAAGGGTGCAACAACGTGTGTGTAGATGGTTAATACAACGTGCTGTATAGTCAATTATTACTCGGCGAATTCACAGGAGAAAACGACAGGATGAAACTGCATGGATTACGCAAAAGTGAGATCTATTGCGCGCATGTGGCTATTAGCCACGGAAGGTTGATGTGGAACATAAGCTTCATGTGTGTTTCTGTCATGTCGATCGATAACTGATACCAGAGCATCGTATGCAAAATGTGTTAGCGGAGGCGATAGAGGGAACAGGCAAAAAATCGAAAGGCACCAACGGTTTGTGTGCGGTTGTTTCGAAAACAACCCCAAGTGCAAAACAGAACGAAAGTTAAGTTTTCAGCCTTTACATCACCACCATCGCGAAATGTACGACCCTGGTCAATGTCAGGTCTCTCACACCTGCCGGAGGGCAATCGATGTAACCGGAACTCCAAGTTACTACCGCGTGCGTGATAACAGTAATCAGTAAAACAAATATCTGAAGCTCACGTGATATACAGAATAGCAACGAGAATTTGAATAACCTATGTTCGACATCGCTTGAGAACACGGACTGAGCCGACAGAGCTCATGTTCAATGTATACTCGCGTCTCGAATGGACGAGTCAGACAAGCCGGATCTTCCAGCTGTTTAGGGTTTTGTGGACCACCGAGCATACCAACGTATATGGATGCTTAGCCCAAGGGTAACATAGCACGAGTTACACGGTTATCGTCATTTTCGACGAAATCTCAAATAAACACGATTTGGAATTGCAAAAAAACAAGGTCCTTCAACGTTTTTTCTTGCGTGCACACAAACCTTATATACGTGTATTTAAAATGCAAGTCGACATTCTTTCTTCAATCGCAATGAGAAGGAAACGGTTAGCAGAAGATCTAAATATTAGATCCATACAAAAATAAAAAGACTCAACGGTGTTTCCAAAATATTGGTGAGTAAACGAAATAAAGGGCGGAACAAAGGCAACTGATTCGGTGCAGCGGAAGCACAATGTACATCTCCCTTAAAAGGTAGATAGGTCCAGACTAATTGTGAGGGAGATCGCCGACTAGCAAGTCAGAAAAACAGCCAGTATGGAAGCAAACGTATGGTTCGAAAAAAAGGGAACAATATACTCTGTGCCAGTTCATAACATTACTGCTAAGGAATTTCAGCGAAAAGCAACTGACGAGAGTCGTCAAACATCTGGAGGAGAAATTAATTGCAAATCCTATATATATATATATATATATATATATATATATATATATATATATATATATATATATATATATATATATATATATATATATATATATGAATGCATGTCACAAAATTGCTGGATAGGCTTCGTATCGGCTGTCTGCCACGTTCTCTAACAGTGGGTCATGTTTATAGCCAACAGGGTAACTTTTAACATTATATGATGCACAACCACTAAGTTGGTTTATGTGTCGAAATAAACCGTTAGAAAAACTGAGAATTAGGTACCGTAAAAAGGAGAGAAGAGAACAGAGTTCCCTAGCCCGGAAGACCCGTCTAGGAACTTCATCGCTACTGAAAAGGTGTTCTCAACACACGTCGGAAGCGGTTGAAGGACGGAAACAGTCGAAAGTCAAAATTTGCGCGGATGAGACAGGTTTCGCGGCCACACAATAAAACTGCACATACAGTGATACTATACACTAGGTCATTCGCATAGACAGGTCGTGCCAGCGCCACAGATGGTGAAAGTTGGAAAACGCCAGCCGAGCTCAGCTGTACGTTTTCAGATTTAGTCAGGTAGTAAGCCGTGCAGAGGCGGCTCCCAAGGTACATGAACGTCTCAAAATCCTCCAGTAGTTCACAATTAAGAAAGGAAGAACACACTGTTATCAACGTCTTCAAAAAACACCTACAAAAGGTCATGCCAAATTGATGATCTACGATTATTCTATCGGCGAAACCGTAACGATGATTCAACTGTTTACAACGAGATTCTCATCGCCAGAACGCTCGGATTCCCAACCCCCGAAATCCGAAGCCTAAGACACTAAGAAAAGAAAGTGTGAAAAACGAAGTTTTTCGTTTCGCCTGAAATTATTGTAGAACTGTGTTATAAATGTACAACAATGTCGTCTGCATACTCTACATCTCAGGGATTACTTCAGCACCACGGGAGCCCAGAATATCGCCCATCGCAAACTTGAACAGGAAAGGCGAAACTGGGCAATCTTGTCGCATCTTACTTGAGATAGTGAGGATCGGTGATAAGCTGTTACAGACCCTATCTCGGCCCTACGTCTGACTATACGTTGCTTTCATGATAGTGGCATACTCATCGGATACACCCTTCCTTGATAGGAAGCCCCAGAGTGTGGCTCTATTGGATGAATCCAATGCTCCAATGATGTTTACAAGGACAACACTTGTCAGTCCCCTATATGAACGACTGAATTCAAACGTCTGGCGAAGTGTGAAGATGGAATAAGTGCAGCAAAAGACAGGGCGGAACCCAGCTTGCGCCTCGTGGATCTGTTGCTCACCCAGTAAGCCTAGACTACGAAGTGCAATGGTTACAAGGAGCGTCGTCGAAAAGAAACAAGCCTTTGGTGGTTTGCACACGAAGTGTACGAGCCCTACTGAAAGTGGGAATGATGTCAACAGAACGCCAGGGATTTAGAACTGCTCTAACATAAAGTTTCACTTGGTTAACGAGGACAGACCTCATTTACGAAATGGACAGAAGGCGTGCGTTGTGTGTTGTAACGTTCATACACCTCGAACTTAAATGGAAATTCCGATAGTGGAGAAGTGTCAACGGACCAAAGCACAAGGAATGTCTGATGACGCAGCCAACGACGTTGTTGAAAGTGCTCAATCAAACATCCTAAGTGTCGGCGGCTGTGGATCCAGCCATTTGGAGTAACCAGTGCATCTTTCGTACCGCTGAGGTCGGTAGTTCGTATGCCTTTCCCAGGAGTTTTTCACCCAGTGGTCTGCAAAACAAGTATATGCAAATGCATCAGAACTAACACATGTGCTGCGAGGAACAACAACTAAAAACCATACCAACTGCTGTATTGTCGGGTGGAAGGCGCTTATTCACACATGCATCAAAAGTGCGCACGCATATGTAAGTGGTTCTGGAGTGGATGTGTACGTCGACAAACGGAAGGAAGGTAGAAAGAATTCGACAGCGCAACGCGTCAACAGGAGTATCTAGGTCAATCACGATATAGTTTGGCAATTAGAGCTCAAAACAACTAGGATAGTCAGCGTACGGATGCATGAAATGAAACATGATGTTGTCATACAGACACTATGCCTTAGCTTGTCTAGTCTGTACATTATCACATCTTATTCTTGAGAATAAACACAACAGAACTGAAGCGTCCACAATGTGACCAATTTATCTGATGCAAGCAAATTAGCCAATATGAAGACGGTTGAAAATGACTTCAAAATCAATATCTGAATAACTGAAGTAAAACGCAACTGTGTACGCTAAGATGCTTACTTCTCTTCAGCAGCCATTGCCTTCAAACGCGTATCCTGAGCCTGCTTCTCTTCTTCTGCGTAGACTTTATGTGATTTGACCATTTCTTGAACGCAGGCAGCCAGATCGCTCTTAAACATAACAGATACGATATTTTGAGAGCAAAAATTACTGGAGGGAAATATACAAAGTGACATCGAAAAGCCAAGTAGGTAATAAGATAAAATAACTGTGATGAGAAAGGAGTTTCCAACACAGTACACAACGCACTTTAGAGTTCGGACGTAAAATAATGAAGGATAAACAGTTAAAAATAGACCTTTGGAAAGTATGGACGTGCGAACGAACAGACCGATTTTCAGTCGGAAATTACGTCGTACAGTAGTCTTTTATGAACCAATAATTGACTTAGAAGGATTGAAGCGAAAAATGGTATTCAGAGTAAATGGAATAAACCGGCATCGCATAAAGAAAAGAATTAGACGAATAAGGGTGTAGACGAAAAAACACGAGACCCATAGGGCATGAAGCGGAGAAATTCAGATAGATTTTTTCAAAGCAGGGTAAAGTAATTCAAACGTGAAACAAGGAACGATACGACTAACTTGTAATATTCGAAGCTGTTCAAATACGCGTTTGTTGACGGCCATCCGTTGCAGTTTTAGAGGTTTTAATTCCTTGCTCAACCTTTGCTGGGTCTCAGCTGAACGAAGACGTGACAAAGCCAAATTGTTGGACTCATCCAACAAGGACCGCCAAACTCTCCATAAACTTTGTCCACCTGACCTGAGAAAAAAAAGCCTTGGGAGTAAATGTGCGCACTTACAAATCATTCTCATTGGACACGACCGAAGTGAGTTCCTTCTTCGACAGAAAGGTATTCGTGAGTTTTTGTAAAGCCTGCCCATAATCACGCTCGATTGCAGCACGCTGTTTGCAGAACAACCTACATTGCACGGAGAGAGAGAAAGACTAGTCGCTATTTATAGACGGTAGAAACACGCTGTCGCAAGTTGTATATCGTAAGAACGCCCGTCACAACAATGAGGATAGGCAACTAAGGTTGCTAGCTTAGTCAGTCATAACACAGACATGAAGGGGAGAAGTTTTAAGTGCATTGTCAGTGAGTGGCATGCCACACAAATAAAACGCCTGAAAACCATGCGCAGATAAAGCGACCGTAAACCTTTGATACACAGGAATATAACCTAACATAAACGATATACTAAAAATCATCTGTAACGATGACGACAAAGTAGTTAATCTCAGGTATTCACCTCCCGGGTAGCAATGACCAAACTATGCATAGTGCAACATAATGAAAGTACGCAATATACCATATGAAGCAGCGAGGACCATACAAACAAACGATACGACAGTGTTTGTCAACTACGTGGGGGTGAAACGCGTCAGGTGTGAGACGAGAACATCTCCGGAAGATTTACTCATTTTCACACACACTCACCCTTTGGTAACAGAACCGTCCCATGAATCTAGTTAAATAGCCCATCAGAGCGACAAACCATAAAGCGGGTCAAGTCTCTCCACCAGATTACAACCCCAAATCTCGCAAACGCCAATAGTGCACTTGAGATTGCCGTCACAACGAGACTGGACCTTGACGTGGTGTGACGGCTTGCGCATCTCGATGACCTATTGGGCTAAACTGGACGGTGTGGTCACCACACCGATAGAGTCACTCATACCAGGCAGGCCAATGGGTAGAGGTCTGACAAACCAGTCTCCTGGTCCTCCAGGTTGGGGGTTGGAAGAAGGTTGGCATCTTTTTCCGGAAAAAGTACCAGTTCTGGTACATTGCCACCCAACCGCTGCCTTGCGGTACAGGCTTTTGAGCCAAAGGCTTTGGTTGAGAACCCTAATCGTTCTCCTGTCTAGGTCTGGGCGTCCTGGCAGTATCTCAGCCCACACACAACCATGAATATTCACAACAACAATAAATCCATACTGCATCGGCCGTCTCGCAGTATAAACCGGGTCGCCCTATCTGCTGCATACAGCAGGGTGGATAGGCGAAAACATGCTACTGCTGACCCCTCCCCCACTGTCCTATCAAATTTAGCTCTCAGGCCCCTCCCGACCTCCATTTCTGATAATTACTCTACAGGTCCCACAACAGATGTAGCTAACTGTGGTAACACTGAGCCGGTAAGTTCCGTCTCTTGCCTTTCAGCTTCAGGCCTCCCTCGTCCCTTGCTTAGACCTAGAATGCGAATTAATATAGGTGCCTTCAACGTTCGCACGCTAAAACAGATAGGTCAGCAGGCCGCTCTCGCACGAACGTTAGACTCGTTGCATGTCGACGTCTGCTGTATCTCGGAGACTAGAATCCATGACAGTAGTCAACGTATGGAACTAACAGCACCCGCATTGTCTACCCGATACTGGTTATACACTTCGGGTGACTCCACAGCCGCTGTTACAGGTCAGGCTGGGGTAGGTATAGTTCTCAGCACGACGGCGAAGCGCATTAGTAGATTGCATA
>LOND01002411.1:68362-95596 GCA_014220965.1 Paragonimus kellicotti
GACGCTTCGCTGAATTGTGAGACGCACAACTGAGATCTCTTAAACCCCGGTCAAAACCATGTGAACGATTGAAAACAGCCAGTGTAGAGTCCAAAGCAATAGGCTGGAACTGAAGTCTATTAGTTCCAATGGAAAATACTTGCAAACGAAACAATGGGACAACCAAACGATCCTACTTTCAATAAGAATAAATTTGCAAACGGTAGCTTCCGTGGTCATCGTCTTACTGAATACACCACATTACGAAAACCATTTTGATTACCATCCATTCAGTGGATGCCTGCTGCCCAATCAGCTACTTGAAGTAGCAACCGGAATCACTACTTCAACTTTGAAACGTAGTCGTGAGTAGTGTGGCTCAGGAAACTGCTGTTACTAAAATCAGTCAACGAATTGGTACAGTAATAAATTAATATAAGTGTATAAAAAAATGAGTAACCAAAAGTCAACGAACATTCATGGAACGGAAGCTGTAAAAACTTTACGGATGCAGAATCGCCACTGACTGCGGCCTACTGCCACACTACGTTTCGTTTCCAACTAGTGGTTTGGACGGTCTCGAACTTACCAACCAGGTAGATGGCACAAACTAACCTTGCTCAGCAGAACGGTCAAGGCTTTCATAGCCCGATTTCTCCAGCCACCAACAACCACATTTAAAACACACGATGAGGCAGACGCTCTGTCGGCATACAGAATACATGAATCAAACACCGTAGACTGCAAACTTTCACACTTCACAAATACGCAGCGACGGGCCATCGCACTGTTAACGAAACCAGCCTAGTTGGTACAGACTAACCAGCAGAGACAACGATGGTAAAACACTGAGAGTCAATGTGCACCCTTTACAAGAATGGGCGGGGTAATCGATCAACGGAGAAATATTGAGTGCATAGGCACACTGCACTACTGTATTCGGCATTTTCACGGACACCTCTGCAGCATTAACGCAAGCTGATGGAACGACAGTATCTAGGATGATGAAACTATGTTGAGTCTCGGGTGGTCTACCCAAAACAGGGTAGGCGTCAGCAAATCAGGTAAAAATGTACCACGCTTTGAAGTTGTGAAGCGCATATCACACAGATCGGCCACATCTTCCAACTGAATCAGCATGGTTTGCACGTTCTGTGCAAAAGTTTTAAGCAAAGCAGTGTCTTCCGAGAACTCAACATCAGTCAGGTTACCACCATTATAAGAAATATAAGAAATTCCGTTGTTGAAAACGCAGATACTATGGTTAATTATATACAAATCAATACAAAGCCGAGTACAACGTTAGTCGCTCGAACGGAATCTCCCTCGGGTAAGCCACCTGTAACACAGTCGACCATCTGTATGGTGAGTGGACCGGTTAATTAGGCGTACAGATTAAAGTAGCACGAAAGAATCAAGTGAACAGCGGTTTATCATTCAGTGTTGGTTGTCTGTTCGTATAAAACATAATAATTTAATGTCGCATCCGAGTATCCGATGATGAACATTCATTCGGCTCCTCAACAACTGAAGCGTTTACCATTAAATTTTGTCGTACCACTACGGTCGTCTAGTGAGCTCATTCATGTCGTATCTAGACGGCATTGCTATTGCAAGAAACTATCCTGAAGGTGACCTACTTTTGTCAGCTACCCGGTACAACACGTAAGTTAGTTGTGTTCTTGCTTTGTATAGACGCTCCATCTAGTGAAGCAATTACGGCGACTGGTTTGCATGTGCATAACTTACTTGTATGCAGATTGAGTGGCGTTTAAAGCGCGAAGACGCTCTCACAGTTGTAGGTTTCAATAAATTTTGAAGAGGTTAAACGAAAAGTGGAGCTAATAGAAAGGTGTTATTATACAGATATGACTGCACAAAATCTCATCTACAAATAGTTGCATAGGATAAAGAAGCATGGGCCTTTCGTCGACTAACCTCAGATCGTCCAGCAGTTCCGTCTCTGCTAAATGTTTGCTTTGCAACTTAGCATAGTGTTCGTTGTGTATGTTCTTTAACTGAGTGAGAGGTTTTGTGGCCTGAAACCAAAAACATCACAATCAGCAATGTATAAAAAAGGAACACAAATTTTGGATTATTATTAAGCTTTGAAAATGCAGTCGGTGATGTGATAACTGTCGCACAGCCGTTTACTTTCTTCATGAAATACGTTTGTGCTGTTATACCTATGTTTACCAACGACATTTTTGTTTTTTTATCACATGTTTCGTTACATGGACAACAAAGTATTTCGTTTTGAGTTGCACTACTGAATTAACGACGGTTTACGTCAAATGTTTAAAATGATCGCCGGAACGCTTCTCGTGACCTCAACTGGTCGATGTGATCCCTCGTATTTCTGACTGGCCTAAATGAGTAGCCCATCGGCATAAACCCTTGGTGCGAATTAAACTTCCCGTCGGTTACGTAGTTTAATCAGCGTACAATAATTGGTTGAGGAGTACGCCCTACTAATCTTCCATTTTAATGTTGAAACATCCTACATACTTTTAGAATTTCAAGCACTAAGCTAAAATCTGTAACCCTAATGTTTGAAACAGTAGACAATATGGGATCGCAGAACAAAAACTGATATTTCCATGCTGCATTTGAGGAAACGATCCTTTTGGAATTAGTTTAGAGGCAGTTTCTATTATCTCTGTAAAGCAGAAAAACACTTGCTGTTAAAATGGATAATACGCAATTTTCTTCTGAATGATGAAGTAACTCCGGCGACGATGTCGAATACATTCGCTACTTCGACAGCCGTAATATATATTTACGTCTCAAATGCCCTGCAAAGGATGCGGCACGCGGAACATTTGACAAAGGGGTCGTTTTCGAAGGGTATTCAGATTATCCACTTATGTGCCTGTTTAAGAGTTATAACCGGACACACCTGGCAAGTGCCGTTGATACCGCTAACGCGAACGGAATACCAGCACAGAATTTGGTGCACACTGGAAGTAGTGAACACCAAATTTCGTGGTCTTTCATTCAAAAAGATTAAAAATGTTCCAATCGAGAGAAAAACAATGGTATCTGTCATACCTAGTAACAATTAAGGACGCTGTTGTGCCGAAGTTGAGAACCTCTTGAGATTTGGAATACTCCAATCACCCTGGAGTCTCTGAGCTTCCCCGCCGCAGAGGGTCCTAATAATAGTCGAAGCCGACCGTCTTCCACGTGATGATTAACTCACCTGCATCTTTTCCGGTAAATCTTCCGCCGCCCACACCCACGATTACTCAATCAGATTAAATGAGGTGGGCATTCTTCTCAGGAATGACTTAATTCAACCATATCAGTAAACCCCTGCAATCCAAACAGCCAGCATCACCACTTTCGGACTGTATGAATTCGTACTTATGTCGCTCGGTCTTCAAAATGCAATGCGGACCTTTCAAAATTTTACGGGCCACGCTGTGTAAAAAAAGTGACTAGCTTGTGGCAGATGAAGACACGCAGGCAAACCGTTGAAAGCTCTTAACAATACAGTAATACAGCAGGACAGTTGTGATTACGTAGGTTCAACAATGGATAATGAAGCGGTTTGCGTGCTTGGGAAGTCAAGTCAGTAGCGCCAGAGGTACAAAGAATGAAAAAGAACTGATATCTCTAAGGTTTGAGCGGCATCCTACAAACCAAAACATCTCTCCAGACGGAGAAACACCTTTTTGACGCTCAAAATTCACGTGTATAAACCGTCTGTGACAGCTGGTCTGCTTTATTGCACTTAAATTTGGCCGCTCAGAGAAGGAGACGTGAACCGTCTTCAGGTATTTGACCATCCGATGTCTGCGTTCAATCGCTCGTATTCGGGTGACACCAGCGAGTAAGCAACGGTGGAGGTTAAGAAGCAGGTATACAGTAGTGATCTCCATGCAAGTTCCTTTGTTCAGTATTTAAGAAAGAAGACTTAGATGGTTAGGACAGGTATTGAGGATGGTGGTTAAAGGTTTCTAGCACTGAGCACTTTGCCGATGCTGCAGCCGATAGAAGTGAAGTCGTCCGCCAAGAGGTTGGTCCCTGTCGACTGGGTTCGTCTCCCGAACTGGGGACCTCGTGAAACAATCAGTGGCTGGAGATCATGAGTGAGATAGCGTCTAGTCGCGTTCAGTGGAGTGAGTGTTGTCGTTTAGTCGCGGCGCTGAAGGTCGTAAAGATGGCGTCCTGTTGGTGGGGCTTTATCTTCGTTTCATCATCATCATCATATCAGCCATGAGCCTGACCAAAGGTACTGTGGCTCGGGCTGCCGCTCACCTCAACAGTGACGTGGAATATCCTAGAAGAAAACGTTACTAAGAAGGTTGAAAATTAATAGAAGTCTAAGCGGAAGAACTAGAAATGGTATGGATGCAGGTACGCCATTGACTGCGACACACCGCCATCTCGGATAGCGTCTCTAACCAGCGGTTTGAGTGATCACGAGGACCCCATCCAGGCAGGCGACACCTACCCACTTTACTCAGTGGAGCAGTCAGGGTTTTCATATTTCGTGACCACGTTGTCGCTTGACCACCATGTGGTTTCACCCAACTGTTGGTGGCCTCAGTATATAATGCTCCGGTACGGTAAACGATCAGTGGCATGCGGAGTACGTGACCCAACCATCGCAGGCTGTGCAACGTGAGTAGTTGACCAATTGATCGCGCATCCCGAGCGTTCCGGAATACGCGCCGGCGAACTGCCGTATTGCTCACGCGATCAGTCCACTTAATGTGGGCTAACTGGCGGAGACAACGATGGTCAAATACAGCAAGCGGTTGATATCTTCCTTGCGAACAGGCCACGTTTCCGAACCATAGAGCAAAACAGAACGTACACAAGCATTATATACTCTTCCTTTCAGCGACAATCGAACGTCTTTCCGACGCCACAGATGACGCAGGTTGGCAAAGGCAACTCGTGCCTTTGCTATCCTCGCTGATATCTCATCAGCAATATTACAAGCTGACGAGATAGTGCTACCCAAGTATGTGAAACTGTCCACAGTCTCGAAGCGGATTACCTGCAATGAAGAAAGTAGGAGTGGAAACGCACTTACCTCCATTTATACCTCGGTTGTTTCACTGTGAGGTGTATGTACCTTGATGTTGGATGGCTGAGGATAGATAGTTGTTTCATAGTAGTTGGATCTTTTTCTTCCTCTTTTTTCTTACCTAATGCTTACGTTTCACGTCACAGTTGCGTGTGTTTTCAAATGTTGACACAAAAATGATGGCACCATGAAGCTACCGCAAAATATCAGCACCAGCAAGGATTGCCGTGTTTCGTTATCTCGAAAAACCCCTAGTGAAAAATACATTTAATGGCTAACAACCAATCGACACCGTTAATCCCGAGAACTGGAAGCATTCACAAGAAAACGATCCAAAACTACACTAGTCCCAAACATTCCGTGTAGTAATGTTTTAAGACATGCTGCTGGTCAACTGCAGAGGTACGAACGTATGATATACCATAGCTGCCAATCCAGGTATATACGCATCAACAAATTTCAGATTTGTCAGTTTGGTCGGTCTTCAGTCCATGTCGTATCCGAGTATACTTACTCCCAGTAAGTTGGTTCCAAACTGCTTTGTTTGACCAAACACGAATTGTGGCATTCAGAAATGGACGAGAGTGCGCACGATAAAACAAAAAGAATTGACAGGAGAACAAAACTTAGCATGCTCGCGAACATGCGGTCAGAGGTATACTCCTGTCTTCGGAAGTTAACTGTATTCGAAAAAATACAGACACATCCCAACGAGCGTGGATCGCTTCGCTGTTGCCATACCTCTCTTGAAACACGAAATCATCAACGATTGTGGCGGTGTTCAGGGTCCGGTGGACTCTTCATTACTACGATCTGACCACCGTAACCGTACACCGAGCTGCACAATTTCAATGCAAGCTGATGGGTGAAATTTTAACCGTCCCCACGAAACCCTGTTACAAACGATATGGTCTAACATTCACATCGCACATTCAAGGCCACATTTGAAGCCCAAAAAATCCTACACACACCAGGTTAATCACGTATTCTCCGGGATACTAAGGATTCGGTGGATCTACAGGAAGCAATCCACACTTGCCAGGCTTCATAAGTAAAACCTAATGACGACATTTATCAACAACCGGCGGTTATGCTCCAGAAACCTTGGATCATTAAAGTTATTCCAAATAACTGGGGTTAGACTAACGAAGTCTTCATCTTCAAAGAGGATTCACGCACTTCGTGTGCAAACCACAGTGATTAGTGTAAGTTCAGGGACCCAGATTATTTCAGACTGATCACCACCTACATCTTCTCGCAGCTGTTCGCATTCAGATAAGCCTTTCGGCTAGCCCACTTCGAAAGAAAGCACTAGACTCGAGTTTCGCTCTTATTAGAGCTCATCAGTAGTGCATATCCTTGTCTGGATCGGAGTTTGCACTCTGACCCTCGTGCTTGTGAGACTAGCGTGTTAACCACAACGCCAGCAACCTCACAATAGGCATGACCGAATGATCAAATCCGAACGCTCAACCACAACCTTGTATGAATAGTGTTCAGCTTGCCCGATCATTTCGAAATGAGAATAAACGCGATCGCTCTGTTCAATTCGACCGATAACCTCGCGATCAGGACTTCTCAGGTAACCTGACGTTACTCACTTCATCGAACCAAATTAACATGCTTTGAGTGTTCAATGGAAGTTCGGGGATTTAGAATAATTCCATTTGAAATAATCTAAGTCGCCGAACTATATGAACCCAAGGGGACCATTCAGGATCGTAAAAGCAATCTATTGTCAGACCTCGGGCAAAGTTATGGCTTATAGCGGTATACCGCCAAACTTTAACATCTCAAGTAAAGTACAACAACCACTCTCTTCCTATTCAACTCTGTTGTAGACGACATCCTAGATTGTGTCCTGACAGACTGCGAATATGATGGTGTGGAATTGCTCCCAGGCACTCGACTTCGAGACAAAGAGTATGCAGACGATATCGTCCTAATCTGTGAGGACTCACAGGGGGTCCAAAACATGGTAGACAGGCTAGAGGCCTCCGTTCGTCCGTTTGAAGTGGCTTTTCATCTACTAAGTGAAAGGTACTATTGCAAGATCGGTAGAACTCCGCGCTTCCCTTCACCCCCTATGGTGTACACTTGGAAGTAGTCAAAAAGTTCACGTGTCTTGGAAGCTATATCAGCGCTGGCGGGTTGTCTGATGACGCACAGCAAAGGCTCGGATGGCGTTTGCCGAATTACACCATCCGTAGAGTCAGCACGACCTCAGCCTCTGTGGGAAGACGTATGCAATGTCACTGTAAGAGCAGTCCCATTGTACAGCTAGGAATCCTCGTCCATTCGCGTAGAGGATGCTCACAGAGTATCCGTTTTAGATCCATCGGTGTCTTCGAACCATTAGAGATGTGTGGTGGGAACACCGTGTCAGCAGTGACGAAGTTCACCGACATGTCTTCGGAATGGATAAACTCCTTCGACCCTTAAGCATACTGGTCTCGTCTGACAGGCTTCTTTGACTTAGCCACATTTACGATTACTAACTCACTGCCTATCACACCATGCTCTCTTAGCAAATGGTGGGCTACCTTGGAAGCAGTAGCATGGCGATCAGGGCACAAAATGGGTTGGACATGTGTTACGAGCACACTGATAGAGAAAGACAAGAACAAACGCAAGACCGCGAGCAGTATCTCTATCACGAACGAACGCAACGATATCGCAAAACTGCACGAAAATCAGAGCGCAAATATCGGAACCCAACTCTCGCAACTTAGAACCCCCAACAAGTAAGGAAGAAGACGGCCTTCAAACGAGCTATATTTGCTGCTCAGCCCGAAGGCAAAATAGTGGTTTACAGCAGCTGTATTTATAGGTTTTGAGCGGCCTTGGGCCTAGGCCACCCAACGGACCAATCAGAAGCGAGCGCTCGTTCTCGAATTTTGTCCTCAGCTTGCGACCCATGAGAGCTTCTGCAGGCGAGAGTCCATTGGGAGTCGCCGGATTCGGGGTGGTTCGGTAAGTGAGCAAGAACCTTTGCAGCACTTCTTCGGTCGGTCCCTCCCCGCGAGACTTCATAAGTGCTCTCTTGAATGTGTCGACGAAGCGCTCGACTTGACCATTGGATTGTGGGTGGTATGGTGGTGAATGCAGATGCCGGATGTTGTTCTGGATACAGAACTCCTTGAACTGGACCGAGGTAAACTGCGATCCGTTGTCCGAAACAAGCGTCTCCGGCAGGCCATGTTGGCTGAAAATCCGTCGAAGGTTGTTGATTGTGGCTGAGGTTGTGGCGTGCGTCAGCGGGACGATCTCAGGCCACTTGGAGTATGCATCCACCAGAATGAGGTATACCATACCGTCGATGGGTCCCGCAAAATCCACATGGAGGCGTGACCACGGATGTTCGGGTTGCTTCCATGGCTGAGGCTCGACGCGCGGCGGGTTCTTGGCGGCTTCGCGGCAGCGGCTGCATTGCTTAACCAGATCTTCAATCTGGTTGTCGAGGCCAGGCCAGTAGACGTAGCTCCTGGCGATCGCTTTCATACGTCCCGCACCAGGGTGTCCGGAATGAAACTGTCTGAGAACAGATTGGCGTAGCGAAGACGGAATGACGACGCGGTCAGCGAAGTCGAAGCCGAAATCCGTAATCTTGGACGCGTTGGAGAACGGCCGCGATTCGTTCTCGAAGGTCGTCACGCGTTCGCCCAGAAATGATGATGTCGTCCAGGTAGGCAGCCGTGCCAGGCAGGCCGGATAGCATGGCATCCATGATCTGCTGGAAAATGGCTGGAGGCGGTCTTGACAACGAATTAGACGTCTTCACGACAACGATGGGGGCTGCCCAGGATGAGTAGGTGACAGGCGTCAGCACTCCCAGATCCTCAAGGCGTTTGAGTTCCTGGTCGACAAGAGGTAAAGCAGCGTATGGTACGGGGCGTTTTGGGCGAAAAACAGGTTGGGCCGCAGGTTTGAGGTGCAAAACCGCTTGGGCACGAGTGCAGCAGCCAAGACTTTCGTCGAACACCGGATCATGAATCATCCTGACTGGCAAATTCGACACGAAACAGGTCATCGTACCGACGGAACCAAGAATCGAATGTCACGTTCGCATGCGGGTCGTAAACGAACTCGGAGATACCGGTTGCCAAATTGTCAACAGATTGCGCACCACCAGGTTGTGCGGGTTGGCCCAGACTCGTATTGGACAATCGTTGGGCAAGCATCTCCATGAGCTTCATCTGTGGGCAACGCAACAAGCAAAATATAGTTCCCGAAACTTTCCTTATTTATGAGAGCTTCAAGGCGGGTCGTGTTAACAACTACGTTCACGATGACATCTGTTGGGCCGTTGTGCGCAGCGACTGTAGTTATGGCGGAAATTAACAGATCCGTTGCAAAGAGGTAATGTTTGATGATGGAACGTGATCTACAGACTTTGTGAGTATGACCTGTGTTCTCACACATTTTGAATGTTGCTTCTCTAGCAAAAATTGTCTACCGTAACCTCAGAAGAAACAACCTATTTGACATACACTAATTAGTAAAGACAAAGGTGATCGAACACGGAGAACTTCTAGGCATCTTCAACGCAAATGTGATAATGAACACCGTTGGCTGAGAACGCTGTCTAGTGCGTTGAAAAACAAAAGAAAATGGCACTCGTGTTGCGAGTTTGTGTGTGTGTGCATCGCTGTAGTTCCTTTTCTGCCCCCATATATTTTCCCTTCTTTCCCTCACACATAACATTTTCTTTATTCTCCCCATACTTCGGCATGTCCTCTAAGTTACGTGGCCACAGCATGCTATATATATATATATATATATATATATATATATATATATATGCTGCGCTCCATGCCATGAAAATAGTATAACCATCCTTTGATTTGTACAACAAAGTGCAACGGAAGGACTTTTGTTTCTTTTTTTCATTCTTACACTGGAGATCACGAACCTCTTCCAGTTAGCTCACAAACGGGCGAGGGGAGACACGATCATTATCTTTGAAATCATTACCACATCAAATCACCCCCAATCAAAACCTTCTCAAGTTAGTGGCGACTATCAGCTTAAGGGGACACAGGCTTAAACTAGGCGTAAAACGCAGTGGTCTACTTTATAGACAGCACCGTTTTACAATAGGAGTTTATCCAGTTTAGAATGTCCTTCCGGCGTAGACCAATGCAACTGCAACTCTCGAAACGCTTGGGAAATGTTCTGACGACTGACTTTCATCAGTATGGCTACTATGAACGACCAGCTATCGACGAGTATGTTAGCGCTAGTACATACGTATACGTTGTCGGTTTAGTTATTTTTGTACGTGTCTTCCACATGAGCCCGACTTGTTAGGCCCAGTTAGTTTCCACTGACTGGATCATAATGTTGAGTCTACTCAAAATTAGTTATTATTGTCAGTCGTTATTATCTGTTCATTAGTTGAATTATTGTTATTGTTACGCTCCGTCGGTGCTGGTACCCTAAAATGTGATGCGATTTTGTGTGCTGTCGCCGTAAACTTATTTTGTTGTCCCCCTGGTGTGTTGCTACCAATTTGCATACACCGCTAGCGTTAGTAACCACTGACTAATGGTTTGTTTGCTCTATTTATTATTCGAGTTAGCACTTTCTCGGTTGCTACTGTAACCTTACTGCAACGATATTTTTCAAAAAGTTGTTACAATGATTCCGATAAGTTACCATTGATTCAATACAAGTATATAGAATGTTGAAAGAGAATCAACATATATAATTAGTTGAAATCGAAGTCACAACGATCACACACGCATTAAGACAAAAGGTGTCACCGTTCACCGTTCTGGACACAAGACAAGCGTACGCCTCGTGACCGAGGTCAGTTATCCGCGCGTGTGTGCACGTTCATCTTTGTACCGTGTCTTTTAACTAAATCAAAATTTTTATGTCCCTAGGTAAACGCGAGGATCGAATGATGATAACTAAGCCAAATTGTTTCAGTTATGAGGACAAAACTGATTTCTTTAGGTGAGTACGTCAGGCTCGCCCGTACTATATTTTCTACGGCAAATAAGATAGTCACATTTTTGACGGTACGGATAAGAAGGGCAGCTGCTAATCATAAAGACTAAGATTTCCGTGAGAGGAGGGCAGTCATATGGTGAAGGTACCTTACTGCGATCTCTTCGTGCAACCACACGGGGTGCGTTTTAATTGCGTCACTTCCTTGATACCCAACTGAATCGGTTTTCGGGAGTAGGTTGTGCTCCAGGGTCAAAAAAATTCGGTTGACGTTCTCGTGAAGTTATCTGCCAATATCCGTATATGACAGCGCTTGATAAGGCTTCCAACTTTAATTTACCCATGTCAATATAGCAGGCGTCTCATCCGATCAAGCTTTACATGGACGAGAGAGGCGTCCTAGAGTGGCCAGACATAGGGCATATATCAGGGCGGATCCTGAGCTTCAGGTGAAACCAAACTTTCAAGTTCTACCTCTCCGAGTTCTCACCATTCCCAGCGAAGTCTTTGACTCCGGCAGAGTCCACCAATTCCGACCTCTATCGTGATCAGCCACCCATCAGACCTCATGGAAAGGAAGCAAGTGACTTTAAAGAGAGAAAATGACGCACTGCAGTTCTTCACCTCCCCAACTTTTACACTCCTAAAGAGGCCAATTATCGACTGTCCTTCAAACTATGGGGTTTCCCTCCTGCACTTCAAAAAGCGTACGCCCGGTTAGCTTATCTAGCATGTTCCTTGGATAGGCACAAATTCTAACCGGTTAGAATTTGCATCCGCGTAACGGACCATGCAAAGTTTCGGGGGCGAAAAAAAGGAAACTAATCTCCCGGCATTCTAACAAAATTTGGTCAAAAGGACGTCAACTGTGGCATAGGATAAGTACGTCACACATTCCATGGGGAGGCTGACCAACGCTAAAGCTGTGGTCAGTCGACCGCCACATCCCAGTGGGCATTTCAAAACTATCAGGCACAGAAAGGTGATCATCAACGGTTCGTTATCTGCAACTCATCCATCGGTTATTGTCTCCCTTCAACAATCTCTTCCTAGTGCCTGTCTATCTGTTTTTTCACGCAACTAAATATGAGAGTAACTTATAAGTGCACACAAACAAACTGTATGAGATAAATCAATAGGCTTCCAGAAATGAAGCAAGTGGCTCGTGATGTGGACCCTCATATCTTTGCTCATACGGAGATCTGGCATTCAGCGGATACCAGTGACAGCGAAAAGAAAGTCTATAGAATTTCATCTTGCTTGCCATCGGTTGAAATAACCAAAAGGAAAGTCTACGATTTGAGATTTCAATCAAACAGATTTAAATAGCATAAGAAGCTGGGTCGGTTTACTCCATTGTGACTGGGTCTGCAGACAGGAACCACCATGAATCACCAAAACAATTCAAAAGGTGGACTATTTGCTCATAATGCACAAACCTCTTTTGCTCGTTCGTCTCTTTCGCCTAGGACACATCGTCTTATTAGTAAACATTCCTACTTATTCGAGAGGCACAAACACACAACTCAGAAAACTTAAGCGCTTCCCACACTGTACGAATTAGATGTAAACGAGAAATCTGTGTACACACTGAACTCGTGTAGAAAAATGTTCCACTGAGGGGTCACGCGAACAAAGTCTTTCTCTAGACAGAAGTCGAGTGAGCAAAACAGAGCCATCATTTTTTCTTTTGTGACTGCCCTACGGATAGATTTCTTCCGACTCCCAAGTAATGGCTGAGTCATCCAATTGGTACTAGTCTGTAGTCTACAACGTTGCATCAACGAATCGGCATCTCTATCCTATCTTTAGGAAACATTCGGCAACCATTCCATACCGATGACTTTTCTGTACCAGACGCTGCAGATCGCACACTCAAGAATAACATATATACCATGAAAGGCCCAGATAGGATTCGCCAAAGGACCTCAAAGAAGTAGCTGCTAGTCAGACAGAAACCTTTCACAAGCTGCCCAAACATACACATCGGACCGGCGTTCTCCCTAGTGCGTCCAATGGAGCTACGGCCACGCCTATCTCTAAGGCAGTTGTACCAGATTCCCCCGCTAACTACCGGTCGGTCAATCATACTAGCATCTCATACAAGATAATGAAACATTTGTTAAAACTCGTCAATTTTTAAAATTCCCTGGGGAATTATCTACCTTCTTTTACCCAGTATGGCTTTCTTTCTAACCAGTCACGCGTAAAAAAACAAGCTTGTCTTCGTGGATAGGTTGACAGAAGCTGGAAACAAAAATCTCATCTCTGATGCTACATTCTTCAATTTCACCAGGGCTTTCGATCGTGTCCCATATGGTGCCTTCGGACGTAAACGTGGTGCATATATTACCCAATGAATGGTTCTCCGCTGAATCGTCCCTTCCCTTGATGTCAGAACTTACACAGTAGAAGCCGGATCAGATCTTTCATCTCCCTCCGCAATCTATGCAGAGGTTTCTCAAGAATCGTTGCTCGTCCCCTATTGTTTCGCAGTTAAATCAACGACAACCCAGACTGTTTTGCCAGCAGTGCCCCTCTTTACGCTGATGACAAAAATTTGAAGTACTATTGATCCCAGGCTGCGCTTAACAGTACTAAGTACTTGTCAGACGACTGGGATTTCTCCGTTAACGACAGTAAGTGTGCGCACGTGTCACGAACCAGTAAGAACTCTAGCAATAGCTTTATAATTCACAATATGTTCAACAGTGATATCACGAAAATCGATCCGAAAGAAGACAGACAGCCGGACATCTTACAACTTATCTCCCATCCATCATGATGAGATAGCTGCAAAAAATAGACTCGACAGATTTCGGATGGAAAGTATCCTTTGTCTATATAGACACAAAGGCGGTTCAAACGGTTTTTAGGGTTGATGTAAGATGGCTGCATGAGTATGCTAATCGAATCAGGTACATTAAAATAAAAAGCGTGTTTGCCATCGGGCGTGTTCAATGTGTAGCCACTAAGAAAGCCAAGGCCTGCGGTACATGACTTGGGTCTTGACTTGGAAATATTGGTCTTAAGTCGTCTGAATTTAGATGACTCCACGGTGATTTGATTACACGTTTTATTTAGTGCAGAATTCATCAAACAGTTCTTTATCGCAGTGGCCGATAACGGTCGACTGGTAAACACCAAGAAACTCTACCAGTTCCGTCCTCGAACTTCCTTTAGACAGCAATTCCTTTCTTCCAAGACTAGCAATTGTTCGAGTGACAGAAGTCATCAATGGCTGTTCTAACGATTGGTTTCAAGCTTTGTTAGATCCCTATTCAAGCAAAACCCCGTTGGACTTGTGATTTCACTTTGTCCTTGATACTTGCCGTGATCCCATAGTCACGCCATTCCTCGTTTCGATAAATTGGGGTTTACATCGACGGACGTCCGCTGGATACGGAAACGGAGAAGTTGACTGAATCCGGATGATTTACGACTCCAGCCTCAAACCTGCGTATTAATTGATGAAATTCTTCCAACCTTCTTGAAAGCGGATGTGGGTTAGAATCATATTACACTACCGTACAATGGCACGCTGCTTTCCGCCAACAGCGCTAGACTGCTGACTGACATTCAACACATTCGCGTCCCACGAATACTTACCTTCTGGCAAATTCTTCATCGGTGTGCTGCATGGTTCCTGCTGCATGGTCCTTCCTGCACAAAGAATCTCCTAACAGTCACTGACCAATGGTCGAAATCAGGTGATCAAGGTAGTGAGTTGATATGATTTACATTGACTTCGCTGAAGCGCTTGACCGGGTTCCGACTAACGAGCCTCACCACTATGGGAAGCAAGGTAACTTTTCTTAAATGACTGGAGTCGTATATTATCAATCGGCACTGCCGACTACGCGTCAACTATGGGATCTTCAGTTGCCAAGAGAGCTTCAGTGATGTGCCTCAGGGTTCCATCCTTGGCCCACTTTTGACCATTTTCTTCAGAGATAACCATTCTCTACCGATTTCGCCTCCCCTGCTATTGTTTGCAGATCACGTCAATATTCGACCTCAATCGGACACATCCAATGTCCATTTTATTCTACAAAATGATCGCAATGTACTACTAGGGTGGTCTCGAATGAATAAGCTGGAATTCGGCGCTGTAATGTGCAACATCATATACATTCGGCACTCATCGACTACTAACTACTATAAGAGAGGTTCCTCTCTTCAGTAAGATTTTGTGGACAAACTGAGGACTTCCAATTCCTACTTTCTATCGAACTCCAACGTGAATGCAAATGTGGGAAAAGCCAGCAAGGTTTTGGTGATATTCAAACGACTTTTCCGACAGTTTAATTCCTCCTGTATCAAGCTTCTTTATAACGAGGTGGCCTCTCCTTCCTTAGAGGATTAAGAACTAGGCACTGTAATGCACGTCTGACGGGAATGAGTATTTATTCACTAGATTTTGGTCGGATTAGAGGTTACCTGGCCCTCATCTTCTTGATCATCAAAGTGTCTGACCACCCGTGCAAGTCGGTGCTCGGTGTGGTAAGTACAGGCGGTCTGAGGGGCCACTCTCTTGAGCCCGAAACACATCATAGCTCACTGAAATGTAAACATAGCTTTTCTCATTGTGCGACTGTGGGGCACAGAATGCTCTCTAATTTGGACTTCAAACATGGACTTGATGAAGGTCTACGCCTGTTGACTTCCTGAGGTTCGACTGGTGTGATCCGGAAATCGACCAAACTGCGTTCTCTATCATCTCAATGAGTTCGAGCAGTGATCCAGGGGCAAAAACGAAAATGAAGTGACATGCGCATCCTAGTTATCTAGGAGGGAACAACTAAAATCGTAGAAAAAGGGTTATTCCAATATGTCTAGCTCTCACTTGAATACATCTACGCCTGAGGCCTCCACACCCTTTGCGGGCAATTTATTTCATGAACTGACTATACCGCTGGTGAAAAAATTAAAACAAACAGTGTACTTTCGATTGTAAACATATAATCCTTTAGACCTAGCTACTGGCGCATCACGAACAAACAGGATAGAGAAATTGTACTAGCACAGTAAGCTTGCACAGTTTGATAAGATCCCTCTCGCCATCCTTCGTTCAAATGAGAATAGGTTTGATGACTTCAGTCTATCTTGGTAGTCTAGATCCTTCACAGTCCATACCATGCGTGTGACGAGCATTGGTACATTTTCCAGGACAATAACGATATGAGATATGATGACCAAGCTTGGGCACAGTTTTCCGAATGATGGCGAACTATGACCGCTTAGAGTGAAATTCAAGCTCAATAGGACATTGTATCAACAGGCTAGCGTATGGTGATAAACTCACTCCTGAGTTCAATTATGGCTGGCATTTTCATGGAAGAACTGGAAAGTGGAGAATTATGTGTCAGTATTCAGGCATTCCTTTTCACCAACGATATGTGAACGATATTTTTGCTGTTCATTCAGTAGTTATGTTCTGAATTAGTCTTAAGGAGGGGCTACGTGTCTATGATCAGCCAATGCTTGTAAACTCTTTCAGCAGAGTACATCGGTCGAAAGAACAGACTTATTCAAACAGAATCAAGAGCATCACACCGTTTGGACCAGAACCGGGGACGAAAAATTAATCACTAATGCGGCCGTCTTACATCTGGCCGCGAACAACCACCAAATAGCTGTGTCGGAAGCAATTCATGTAATACATAGGATTCCAGTCGGTCGAACAGTCAGTCACACAGCGGATTTTCGCAACAGCTGAGTCGGTCGTAGTCAGGTTGCGTAAGTAAACTCGCTGTTCACAAAAACAATTCGTTCAGGCCTTGAAAGTCAACGAACCACCAATGGTTCCTGAACCTCAATTACTCACACACACCGAAAACTGGCCCAAATCAAAAGACGTAACCTTACCCGGTTTCAAAAACGGCGAGTGATTTGTATGCTCATAAGTGTGTGGTTGCTGTGACCTTGAGTTCAATGGGGTGAGAAGTAATCCATCCTCGGATATTCAAAGAACAGTAGAATCGCCTCGAACCTTCCTTCTCTCTTTTCCATCTTGACTGGACTTCCTCAAAGATCCGTAGATGATCTGCTGTTGTTTCGGATATATAACAATGACCCTTCTGACCTTATTTCTAGCAACGCCCTTCTTTATGCTGACGACTTAAAAATCTGGAATGCTTGTGATCCCAGTGCATTACAGATTGACCTTGACCGTATTAAGTGCTGGTCAGATGACTGGAGTCTCCCTCTAAACGACAGCAAGTGTGCACACTGTGAGAAAGACATAGGGATTCGGCTGTTGTCTGGTTTAACTTTTTCTTGTCATCACCAGATGACCGTCAAAAAGCGACCTCGACCTGGTGGTGATAAAAGGAGCCTTTCTCCACATTGACAAACATGCCTTCCAGACGTTTCACGGGGTCTATATAGGACCACTGTTTGATTATGCTAATCAAGTGTTATACACTGACCAGAAGAAGACACTCACCATCGAACGTGTCCAGCGAGTAGCCACTAAAATGGTCACTGGCTTGCGGCATTTCTCCTACGAGTCTCGTCTTGAAATTCTTGATCTTTACCCACTTGAGTTTCGAAGACTCCGCGGTGACTTAATCCTTACGCATTTTTCTTTAGCGCAGGACTCGTGCATCAATTATTCACTTCTGCAGCTGATAACAGTCGAAGGGCTCACTACAAGATGTTTTACCAGCTTCGACCTCGGACCCATACGCAACTGTTTTTTTCCTAAAGAGATATCAACCACTGGGACGACCTTCCATTACAGTTTGTTAACTGTTCTTCTATGGGCCGTTTCAAAGTGCAATTACAGTCCCACCTGCTTGAGATACTTTTAGATTAGTATTTTACTCCATAACGCTACTGTAACGCTAATGCTAACGGCACGCCCATTCCTACTTATGGTCAACGCTCACTCACGCTTGACCTTGGTCTCCGGCGAACATTCCGCTGGGTTTTCGCAATTGCAGCCGTACCCTTCGCTATTTTAGGGATCGATTTTCTTCAGTATTTCGACCTCATGGTCGATACACGAAGACGAAAGTTGATCGATTCCCGTACAAAGCTTAGCATCAAAGGCACCCAGGCATACACAGAGGCCATCAGTCCTCTTATCCTTCAGCCTGAAGCCCCTCAACCTTATGCATCTTTATTTTCAGATTTTCCACAGCTCGTTCGATCCACGAACGAGCCACTTCCAGTCACTTCCACGTGTACGCACCATATTAGGACCAAAGGTCCACCGGTGTCGTGTAGGCCGAGACGTTTGGCCCCCGACAAGCTCAAAATAGCCAGGGCGGAGTTCGAACACATGCTCGAGCTAGGAATAATCCGCCCTTCCAAAAGTCCATGGGCCTCTCCGCTTCATATGGTCCCAAAGAAATCAGGTGACTGGCGCCCTTGTGGCGATTATCGTGGCCTCAACAAGGTCACAATCCCTGATAAGTACCCCATCCCTCACATACAAGATCTGACAGCTTGCCTTTCCGGCAAAACTCTATTTAGTAAGATCGATCTGGTTCGCGCCTATCACCAGATCCCAGTAGAGGAGGCGGATATCCCTAAAACGGCCGTTATCACGCCTTTTGGCTTATTCGAATTTCTTCGAATGCCATTCGGCCTTAGTAACGCTGCACAAACATTCCAGCGTTTCATCCACGAAGTATGCCGAGGCCTGGATTTCGTCTACCCCTACTTAGATGACATATTAGTGGCCAGTTCTTCCGAAGAACATTTTCAACATCTGCGTTCCTTGTTCGCCAGGTTAGTCAAACATGGCGTAACCATCAATCCAGCTAAGTGCGAGCTTGGAAAAAGTAGTATCGAATTCTTAGGCCACATCATTTCTGCCGCTGGCATCCAAGTTTTACCAGCGAAGGTAGGCGCCGTCAATGACTTCCCAGAACCAACATCGTTCAAGCAGCTACGACGTTTCGCCGGCTTGGTGAATTACTACCGGCGGTTTATCCCTCATTGTGCGCAACTCCTGCAACCCCTCACGGACTTACTCCGAGGCGGTACACGTAATTCAATTTTACGGACGCAGCGCGCACGGCTTTTGTCGAGCTTAAAAAGGCTATATCTAATGTTGCCCTTCTAGCCCACCCAGACCCTCAGGCCCCACTTTCCCTCTTTACTGATGCCTCGGATGTAGCCGTCGGTGCCGTACTACAACAGCTTGTGAACGACCAATGGCAACCCCTAGGTTTCTTCTCCAAACGCTTGTTACCTGCCGAATCACGGTATAGCACGTTTGGAAGGGAATTACTTGCTATTTACCTAGGTATCCGCCATTTCCGCCATGCATTGGAAGGTCGCCCCTTCATCGTGTTTACGGATCACAAGCCTTTAGTATACGCACTTCGCATCTTCATCAGACAGGTACTTCCCCAGGGAGATTGGACACCTGGACTATGTTTCGCAGTTTACCTGCGACATACGACATGTTTCAGGTGCCCTTAACCCTGTCGCTGACGCTCTTTCACGCGTCCACGCCACCTTAGTCACACCCTCTTCCGTTGACCTTAGTGATTTGGCTGCGGCCCAGGCGCGAGAGCCTGATTTCCAAACTTCCTTACAACGTTGCTCCTTGAAGCTACGCGCCATTCCGCTGCCTAATGCAGACGGAACCATCCTTTGCGATATGACTACAGGTATTCCGAGACCTGTAGTGCCACTAGCTTACCGGCGTGCTGTCTTCAATCAGCTTCACAACCTCTCGCACCCTGGTATTCGCGCCACGGTTAAGTTGGTAACGGATAGGTTTGTCTGGCCTAAGGTTAACTCTGACGTTCGTAGTTGGGCACGCGCTTGCCTACAGTGCCAACGTTCCAAGGTGCATAAACACACACGAAGCCCAGTCTCCTCATTCGGTCTTCCAGATGCCAGGTTTTCGCACGTCCACTTAGATTTAGTTGGACCCTTGCCGCCTTCACGTGGCTACGTTTACATTTTAACCTGTGTTGACCGATTTTCAAGATGGCCGGATGCCATCCCACTGAAGAATTGCTCCTCTGAGGCTGTCGTGCAAGCTTTCTTGGAACGTTGGGTGGCCAACTACGGATGCCCTACAACCATTACGACGGACCGCGGTTCACATTTCGAATGCTCAACATTCGAAGCTATGACGAACTTTCTTGGATGCCGACGCATTCGTACCACGGCATACCATCCGTCCTCAATGGTGGCCGAATAGTTACCGATTTTTTCTCTTTCAGCACTTTTTCGGTTCACTGCAATTTGGTGAATCCGGTTAATAATCAGTTTTCTTTCAGCAATTTTTTTTAGGTTCACCGCAACAGATCAGTGAACCCGAAATACATTAAATCCGGTAAACCGTTTTTATTTCTGGGAACTTGTTAGACGTTAATTTTATTGTTTGTTCATAACGCGTAGTTTTTTCGTTGATTTTTTTAAATCTTGAGTATATATCATTTATCTTCACCTCATATCGCAATGGACACAGATCAGAAGCCGACAATTGGAGCAGTCACCATTACTGTTCCACAGTTCTTAGACATGGAACCTGCCTTATGGTTCATGTATTTGGAGGCGGAGTTCTGCAACCAGCGCGTCATTGCAGATCAAGCTAAGTTTAGTCAACTGCTTGGCCCGGCTTCCTAAAGAGGTCACAATGCAAGTACGTGATCTCCTCCTCAACTTACCCACTGAACATAAGTACGAAGCACTCAAGGAAGCTGTTATCAAACGGGTCACACCGTCTGATAGATCGCGGCTACAGCAACTTTTCAGAGATCTGCAGTTGGGAGATAAGCGACCGTCAGACCTGTTGCTTCAAATGCAACAGTTGCTAGGCCCCTCATCTATGGATGAGACACTCCTCAAGGAGTTGTGGATGCAACGTCTCCCTGCTAACACACAGGCCATCCTCATAGCTGCTAAGTCCCCGACCTTGTTGGATTCGGCACAACTCGCAGGACGAGATACAGGACCGTTTCTGTACCGGTTCCTCTGTTTCCCTCACAGCGGTGACAAGCCGCACAGAAAAAGCCCCTAAGAATCCCGACTCTTCAGCTCTACAGGAATCACCTGTCCGCCACCGCCAAGTGACTGGCGCACTGTCTGGGCGGAGATTGCAGCCCTCCGACGGGATTTTGCTCGTCTTAGGACACGTTCATCCTCTCGCCGACGCCGAAGTAAATCTCCACGTAAGCGCCCTCATACGTCAGGCGATTTGTGCTGGTATCACGACAAGTTCGGCAATCGGGCGAAGCGTTGCGTCGCCCCCTGTAAATACTTCAACCAGGGAAACGTCCGAGCCGGCCCGTAGTGGCGACAAACGTGGCCGGCACCCTCCCTAGCAGTCGCCTCTTTCATATTACGGATTTAAGTTCAAGGGACCACGTTCCTGGTCGATACTGGGGCGGAAGTCAGCGTGGTTCCCCCACGATCCGGCGAGGCGATCCCCACTTCTTACCTATGCTTCGTCATCATTTGCTTTTGTCGTGCTTCACTTAAATCTTGCTTTCCCAGTCCACTTGCAATAAACGCCGTCGTCCCAGTATTTTGGTTTTCTGGTTTTATCATTGTGGAGATCAGGTACGGTTCTAGACGGGAACGTCCAGTTCTCTACACTCTGAAACGTACAAGAGAGCTGATACAGTCTGTTTTCAAAGACTGCCTTTTACATCAACAAGAAACCTTTAGATATCGAATCAAAAAAACTGACTGGACGAAGGATATTTGGGCCTCTAGTTTCGAACCCGTTTTAAAATGGTTGAAAATCGCTGCACGTAACTGAACTGCAGGCAGATCTTGCGCGCCACAAGATCGCCAATTCGACATATCTTAACATTAGCGATCTAGATGACAACGCAAACCACAATGCCTGGTGACTTGACCCTACAATTCAACATCCAGACATTCCCAACAAACAACCCACCTTCTTTGCCAAGACTTGCATGACCTTGGAAACGTGTCCATCAATTCACTATCGGTACAATGGCCCTTTTAGCGATTCCAGCGATTTGTTCACGGGTTCGAGGTTGGGGACCCAATTCACCCGAATCCAGTCAGTTTGTCCGTTTCGATGTCAGCGGTTTTCTGTTGACCTGAAAGACAGTCATTGAAAACATGGGTGTAGCACCGCTCTTGGGGGTTTCAGAGAATACCGAGAACACAGTGAAGTACTAATCTGATAGAAAAGAACAAAATACTAATCCAAAGACTTCTTCAGCGAGTGACAATCTGATAACACTGAAACTGTCCCTAGAAGAGCAGCCAACATCCTTTGATGGGAGGTCGTTCAAGTGGTTGGAAACCCTGTTAGAGAAGAACCGTTGTTTAAGGATGGCTCGGCGTCGAACATTACGGAGGTTCCCGTCGTGAGCGCTCGGACTGTTATCAGCTACTTCGGTATGTAATTACTGCACGCATCCTGCGCTAAAAGAAGTGCGTGAATAATAAGTCACCGTACAGTCTCCGAAGTTCAGGTCGATAAATATCAAAAATTTCAAGTCGATATTCGTAGGAGTAATGCCGCAACCCAATGATCATTTCAGTGGCTTTATTTTAGCGATTCAGCGATTGATGAACGTTTTCAAGTTGGGGTTCTAATTATCCCAAATTGAGTGGGCTTTTCTTGCTCAATGTCGAGCGGTCGTCTGTTGATCTAAAATGCGATCATTGAAAACGGGGCGTAGATCCGCTCTTGCGGGATCACAGTAAATACCAAGAGCAGAGAAAACTTGCCTGGATAATGGGTTTTTGGTGATTGTAAATTAAATAAGGGATGCACTGGAGTGATCTCTAGAGGCCCTGTTATAGAACACAGGAGGTAGACTTTTCCAAAGGTTACACACCGTGTAAGAAGTGAACTGCTGCCTAAGGAAGGTCCGAGGACGAAGCTTGAAAAGCTTCCTGTTGTGTCCTCGCCGGCCGTCATCACTCGCTATCATAAAGAACTGTTCAACGAGACCTACTCTAAAGAAGTGTGTGAGAATTAAATCACCGCGGAGTCGTCGATATTCAAGTGGATATAGATCAAGAATTTCAAGTCGAGACTCGTACGCGACATTTCTCAAGCCCGTGACTAGTTTGGTAGCCGCGCGCTGGACACGCTCAACAGCTAATATGTCTTTCTTCAGGCCGGTATACACGACCTGATTGGCATACTCGAGGAGCGGTCTTATATAAACTCCGTAAGCGTTTGAAATGCTCTCTTGTATGTGGGTGAGAACGTACGCTTAATCATCTTAGAGCGGCAAATCCTTTTTGCCGCCATCTCATGGTGATACGCGAAGATAAATTAGACGACAACCAGATGCCCAGATCTTTCTTCAGATCGATTTTCATGATATCTACTGTGCCGAATGCACTATGAATCACGAAGGCATTGCCAGAGTCTCCACCGAGTGACATGTGTGCGCATTTATTGTCATTCAGTGGGAGACTCCAATCGTCTGACCAGCGCTTAATCGCGTCAAGATCAATCTGTAATGCACTGGGATCTGTGGCATTCCAGGCTTTTAGATCATCTGCATATGGCAGGGCGTTGCTCGAAATAACTTCCGGAAGGTCGTTGATGTAGGTCAATAAATAACGGAGGACCCAGCACTGACTCCTTAGGGACTCCCGCAGAAATGAAAGAGGGAGATGAGAAGATCTGATCCGGTTTTAACTCTAAAAGTTCTATTATCGAGAAAAGAGGCAATCCAGCGAAGAACCTCTCCTTGAATACCATAGGCTTCCAGTTTGTGTTTCAGAGGGTCGTGTGGGACACGGTCGAAAGCCTTGGCAAAGTCAAAGAAGATAGCATCTGAGATGAGGCCATTGTCTTTGGCCTCCGTCAGACTATCCATGAAAACAAGCATATTCGTTATGCATGACCGGTTAGGAAGAAAGCCATGCTGGGTGGAAGAGAAAAGGTTGTTTGATGAAGAAGTGGTTGAGGATGGAACGCTTTAATAAGCGCTCCATTATCTTGCATGGAATGCTAGTAAGGCTGATTGGCCGATAGCTAGCCGGAGAGTGCCGGTCTCCCGCTTTAAATATGGGCGTGACCGTCGCTCTTTCCATGCGCTTAGGGAAATGCTAATCTGGAGTGTCTGTCTAAACAGCTTATAATGGGTTCTGCCAGACTAGCAGCTGCTCGGTTGAGACTCCTGGGATGGATCTTATCAGGACCCATTGCACTGTATGAAATAATCTTGAATGAAATGTCGTCAACATGTAGCGCAGAAAACTCAGCGGTAGCCAGTGGTTGCCGAAAATTCTGCAGCGTTAGGACGGGGAGCCAGTCCATCGTTGCGACGTTGTACACTTCCGAGTAAATTTCCCTGAATAACTCCGCCACAACTTGTGGGTCAGAGGGGGTTTCAACTTCGGTCAGTTGCAAAAAGTGCCGAGGATTTATTCTTTCTTGGTCGTTGCATAGGTGTGAATAGGATATTTTTTCGTTCCCGCGGGCTCTGAGCAGGGCCTTTTCTTGTACGAGTTTGGTGTGTTCACGGATTTCCCGCCTACACCTATTTCGAACAATGTGGAACGCACCTAGGTCCTCCGAACTTCCCGTAAGCTTATGTTTCGCGTGTCAATAGAACGGTCATCGAGGAGACAACTATCTGCGCGGAATAGGTGGCCGATAAAAAAGATGCACGGTTTGCGCGGTACAAATAAGTCGTCCGCTTTCTCGGTCACGTTTTTAAATGCGTAGTAGTTCTGGTCCACGGAGTCATAATCAAGAGGAAATGACCCTAGGTAGCTTCTTAGTCCGTAAACATTAGCCTGGTTAATTTTGAATTGCGGATTTTCTTATTGACTGTTGTAACGTCTAAGGTCAAAGATGAGTAGAGAGTGGTCACTGCGTCCAATTGGTGGTTTGATGATCACTCTGTCTACCAGGTGGCTCTCATTAGTGATGACTAGGTCGAGCAGAGAGGGACTCTGACCAGGACGATGCCGCGTCGGGGCGTTGACATGCTGTGTCCACGCTCTCCGTCGTATCAACGTCAGTAAGGAAGTCGAGAATCCGCTTTCACATACCTGGTGAGAAACTGTTGCCCAGTTTATCTTGGGTGCATTAAAGTCACCCATAATAAGCAGATGAGTGTAGTGTTGTAGCCCTAGGAAGTTGTCTAGGTTTACAAGAAGAGTGTCGTCGTCGGAGACGTCGGATGAGGGAGAACGATAAATAACCCCACTAGGAGTGAGTCGTGGCCACGCAACGCCAGTCGAAGCCACAGAGCGTCACATTTATCAGAGGAGTGAAATCCACCGATAACCGTGGGTAAAAGAAATAAAAAAAAATAAACCGCTAGCCAACCCCACGTTAGTAGAAAAAAAAAGAAAAAAAAAAAAAAAAAAAAAGAAAAAAAAAAAAAAATAGCCTACCCGCTACCCCCGGACGGTCCCGTTGGGTTAGGGTGACAGTGGTGAAGAAAAATCGCAGAACCCCATTCTCCCTCGGGCGGAGTCAGCTCGGTAAACTGAATACCCGGGGACACTCAGTTCACTGTCGCTGACATCATCTGCGAGCCAGGTCTCCGTGAGAGCAAACATGTGGGGTTGTGTATCATGAATCAACTGTCTGATTTCCGGTAATTTATTAAACAGACTCAGACAGTTCGTATACATGCATTTAAGAGCTACTTCCTCGCTGGACTTTGCGAGAAAAGAGAGAGAAGAGTGCGAGGAATCGCTTGGGAAAGAAGACCTAAAATTGAGGAGGGTGGTGGGGTTGCACTCGGTCTGTGCTGCCGAGTGGTTCTGATGACCCTCCTCTGGGGCTGCGAGCGCGACATCACCGCTTGTGCGTACGTCAGCGTTTCTACAGGGCGTTTGACATGCATTCTCGGTGTCGCAATTTGCGACCTCTGCACCCCTGCTAAATTCCGCTTTTTGGGAGGGTGTTTGGGAGTTTTCACCCACGGAAAATTTGACTTTCTTACCTGCTGAATGCAGGGTTTGAAGAGGAGCATTGTGCGCGGCTTGCTGGGACCACTGATAAAAGTATCCAGTGGGGCGGGCCAAAGTAATGCTTTCTGAGTCGCAGGAGGCGGCCCCAACAGGCTCCCATTATTACGAATTCTTGGAAGAAAGAACTTTCTGCGGGGCCTTTTGGTGGATTTTGGCTTAGGTAACTCGTGAAACTGCTTTTGTGCAGTTTGTTCGGGGCGTCGGTCGTTGGCTCGGCGACTACAGAAACAGCGTCCCGCTTTCCACCACTGGCACATACGCCTGGGTGGATACTGGAGCAGAAACTACGACCTTAGTCTCCAGTTGTAGCTTCCGGTCCGCCATAATTTGTGACTTAGTCCTGACTCAGTCTTGAATAATTGTATTAAGGATCAACAGACGCCCGCTTGACACTGAGCAAGAAAAACCGACTGAATTCGGGATCCCTCGAACCCGTGTATCAATCGGTGAATCAACCAATCAGAAAATTCTGCCGTTCAAATTATTTTTTTCCGGGTATGAAAGGAAACCGGCTCTCCACTTTTCACGGCAAATAACGCGAATTTTTGGCGAACGGTGCCTTTTCCCTACACTGGCTTTCACGGCCACGGTTCAGAAAGTGGCGAAGATCTCTGAGGAAAACTCGTTTTTGCTCAACCTACCATTTGGTGAACTCCAGCTGGTCAGGGCTGCAAACAGCGATTCACTCCGTAGATATTTGTTTGCTCACAGAAACATGGCTCAAAGAAGAAATAGATTTGGGGGATTGGGCGCGTGGGTTCCAATGGTATCGCAGTGACCGTGACAAAGCCGTTGGAGGCGGTTGCCTATTATTGATCAACAACTCTATAAGGCAGTCACCCGTGAACTGTAACTGCAGTTGCGCGAGTATTCAAACCGCCGTCAGCCTTCTCCATGTCAACCCCCATTGATAGTCTTCGGGGTGTATCGAAGTCCGGGTGCGCAACCAGATGAAGACGACGCATTGCTGAAATCATTCCAGTCGGTTTGTCAATCAGGCTATCGCAGGCGTTGGATTACGGTACATGGTCGTAAAAATTCCTTAGTGGAAAGCATAGGGCGCTGTGTGTGTGCCGAAATGGACCATGTAGGCCAATCAGAAGCGCTGAAATTCCCGAAACACACGGGATGACAGAAATCTATAAGGTTCCATATTGTGCAGCAATGACGTCGCAGGGGTGGTTGTGCACGACGAAGAACTTGGTGACGCGAAATCCTCCTCCGTCGATGTTGCGGTTGACGTTGAAGAAGGCTGAGCAGCCGGTTTGTCCACTGGCTCTCTCTCGAATACCACACGATGAGCGCAGCACGCTTAGCCTACGGACGCATGCGTGCACGCGTCTCCT
>LOND01002412.1:49922-70594 GCA_014220965.1 Paragonimus kellicotti
TCATTGTTTCTTGTGAGTTCGACTTGATACGAGCTCCTAATACTGGAGTTGATTGGACACTTTACTGTCTGTTCTCGAGACGGTCGAACTTTTTGAACATTAGGTACAAACCAATGTGACTAGGCGGCTGCTTATGATAAGTCAATCGTATCTAATGTAAGATCAATGGAACACTGATCAACCCGGTAATCTCATGATAGCGTAGCCGGAATTCAAACTCCGATCGTGAGAAAAATATGCACTACTGATGAGTTGCAACAACAGCGAACCTCGAGTGCTTCTTTTCGAAACAGGATATCCGAAAGTCTGTGAGAATGCGAGTACTGTAATCATTTGTGTGTTCCGTCTGTAATGTATTCCCAAGTCCAGTCACGTCGTAATTGCAAAGGTAATGGATGCTCCATTGTAATTACACCACAACTATGACGCAATTGGAGACGTAGGAGTTTAATCGGCCATAGAGTGGGCGGTAGGTTACTGCAGCTGCTAGACTTGAACCAAGCGTTTCGAGTGCACAATGCTTGGCCATACAATTGAACTTTGATTGCCTCAGCTATGGCCGGAATTCATCATTTCACTACATTTGGACAACTGACTCAGAGTATCTTTGGTTTCGTCTTGAATTTGTGAGCAGTCAATAAACTATGTTGGTTTTTTGATAGTAGAAAGTGTGTTTGTAGCTATGTCTATTGATAATGACCATGAGACGGACCAACTGACTGATCATCATCACCTTAGGCAGCAATACTGATACTTAACTGCCACACAATCATGAAGGAAAATTAGAAAACCCTGTATAGGAAGAGAGAAGGGAAACAAAGAAGGAGACGGGAAGGGACCTGACTAATAAAACAGTAGCCGCGTCCATATTCAACATCAAGATGTCTACACTTTGCAAACGAACAACCGAGCTGTAAATTCATATGATGTAAGGAAACGGAAGAACGATGAGTATTTGGCATCAACAATGACGTCAGTGGTGTTTTTTTTAAGTAAAGCAATACAAAATGAGTTGGGCTGTGGTTCTGGTTTCAGTTTCATACACTTGCAGAAATGGTGGTTTGACTATCGATGTTGTTGCGTCATTTCCCTTCACGGGCGTTAGTTTGGGAGATTAAATATCGACCATTTTGTTGGAAACACACTCGTCCAGAGTTGATTTTATGCAACGATTCTCACGAATAATTCGTTTTTCATTTTTCTTTAGCGCAGTGACTACGTAACAGAACAACTGCACGTGCTACAAGATTACTTCTTTTGGACAGATTTTTATGAACCTGCGCCCAAATTAAAACCATCCAGTACCATACATTTTCAAGTGACTTGGTAGTCATGACTGCTCCGTACACGCACAAGCATGCACACACATTCTGGGTTTGTGTTGATCCGGAATCGTTGCTGCTTGACTTGCTCATATTGTCTTTTGTGCTGTGATGTCACTGCTGCGAACTGGGCGGAACTGATCTGTGATGCTTGCCATTTCCGTCTGTAGGAAATCAGCCCCTTCCCACCGCCTTGGTTTCCATCATGATTGAGGAGGCATTCAAGTGTATGCCTCGTACTCCCACTTTTCTGAAACGAGTTCAGTTGTGTTCACGCTCCTGTGCGCCTGCGCACACACATCGACCAGAGGACTTAGTATGTGGATGTGTTTCTGGTCGTGCAATTGTCTCTCTGATTGAGCGTGACAATTATGACACCCTTAAAATGAACCCTGGCGCATTGCTACTGTGGCCTATTTTAGGGTCCGGATAATTTCTCATTGTGAGCAGTTTGTCTATTCACACAAGGACTACACGTGGGTAATTGAAAAAAGAATTGTCAAATTTGTATAGCTGTGTTGACCTAGATTAAAAACGTGTGCTGGCTACTTCCAAGGTCTGGTAAGTAAGCCGGCTTTGTATGTTGAGTTTGATTGACTTGTCCACAAGTAGGTTTCAATTAACTCGGGTAAACTACTGAAGGCAAGTTGTGTGTAATACATAGACATGTCGATGTGTATGTGTCGATTGTGATCAGCTGAGAACAGGCGAATATCCTGCAGACCACACCAAGATGTTAGTTTACCTCGTACTGTCTGACCTAGTAATTGTAATCGTGAAGAGACCGAATGATCTCAACACGCTTTTTGTGAACCCACGAGCTCGCTTGTATACGTGTGAAAATACAACAAACGGCAATGACCAACTTCTGCTCTCGCCTCTTCATTTCTACCGTAGGCTTTGAGTGAATCGAAGCTTAACTTGTATGTGAGACCCGTGTACTCCGAAAAATGTATACCGAGAGAATTATTCAAAAATCACGGATGTATAAAGGCTGCTAATCGTTTTGGTCAGTTTTGCTAACCGCATCCTCATGAAAGCGACTGGTGGTCTGATGTTGACAAGCCATTATACCTCGTTTCCTCTTTGTGGTTTTCGTCTCATTGTGTTCCATCATTTACCGTGTATGTACTTAGCATGCCCTTAGTTGCTTGTCTAAAATAACTTTGATTAGGTGCAGCAAAGATGAGACCTGCTTGCATCCTTGGTTTTGACTTGGTTGTTTCAGTCTGTATGTAGACCGATAAACAGATGTTGTTGCCTGAAATCTTTTGTCTCTTGTCCAATCAACTCCAGTATTAGGAGCTCGTATCAAGTCGAACTCACAAGAAACAATGAACTAGTTGAGCGCCGTTTGGATTATTGACGAGAATTATGGGATTTTGGTCAATATAGATTGTACACCAACTAAATTTGATGGCGGTTTTCGCATTCTCATAGGATTTTCTGGTGCGCGTGATTGAGTATTTGTGTATGATAATTCAGTAGTGTCTAACATAAGGACAAAGGCGAATTGGCCAACGTGGATGCTTTATGAAAGCGCAGCCGGTCCTCAGAGTCCGATCGCAGTAATGATCTACACTGCTCAAACTATGGGCGAACATACTGTTTCACCAATGTGAATGCGAATACCGTTATCAGTGGTGTAACGTCAAGCAGTTAACCTGCTTATCTGCGAGTTCAACCACGTTATAGCTAGAAACGGTGCCAACACTACAATATAATCGCATCATAATTACTTAGGCAACTGTTATCACACTCACACACATACTACATACATGTTCAGCCTTGTGCTGTGTTCACATGTACTATGATTATAGCTGCCGTCAATCCTGGTGAGAGCGCACGAAGGGGCAGTCTCAGGAATGAATGGAAATGCATGAGGAAGAAAAAGAACCTTGGCGAAAACAATGGGAATCACGAGGAATAGTCAACAGCCTTACGGATGCAGATTCATCGTTAAGTGTGACACACTGCAGCGTCCGAAAGTGTTTTCAGCTAGCGATGGGGATAGTTCAGAAGTTTGCAACCTGATCGTCGGTTCGTACCAACCTTGCCCAGCAGGGTAACGAAAGCTATCAGAACCCTCGCCCAGGTCATCGGTCACTACTTCTGCAGTTTCTTTCAACCTTAAGCAACCTCAACAAATAAGGTGCGGCGCAGCGGACGCACCATCAGCATACGAAGTACATTATCCAACTGGCGTAAATTAGGTATTTTCATTATCTAGGTTACTGCACACAAACTTGCAGATTTCCTAAACATACCTCCGCAGACTGGCTCGTTGTTCATGCAACCAGCTCATTCGATACCAGCTGAGATGATGTTGATCGCAATACTCTCTACTGAAATCCACTCTCTCAATGAAGCAAATAATTGACAGTCTGCATATACTGGCGATGCTCATTTTTGATGTCAGCAACCGTTTCACACCAAAGAAGTCCAGCCTCTCACTGGAACACTTGACTCATTGTCAGTACATGTTTGAGTTACTCATATCATGACCTACAAACAGTCACCACACTACAGCATGACTGTATTCACAAACGAACATGTTTCCAGCCGCATCGCTCGACGTTCGGTAAGGTTCCTCCGAACATCTGCAAGCCAGTTCGTTGTGCAGTTGAACGACAATATCGCTTAACTCACGTTTGCAGTCCAAGTTCACGCACTCGAGCGAATGGATTGACTAAACGTTACAACCGTGGGAGGTGGATATGTAACAAGTTGATTAATTAGCCGAAACAGTCATACGAAATGACAACGTGCCACAAACCAACGACATGTTTCATGCTTATAAACCAAAACACAGGATCTAAATAATCACGGGATCACTACTCACGGCAAGACGGCAGAACCCATTCTATCCTAACGGAAATGTTGTAGACCATGAAACAGAAAGCATGTGAAGAGGGGAAGCTATCCAGAAAAGTGAATCCATCTATAACATTCGTCGTCAGCGAAGCTTCAGCGCTTCACAGAATCACGTTTCGCTGCCATGTTGAAACTCTAAGAGGCATAACCTAACAATGAAATAAACGAGTTGGAAAGTGCAACACTGTTTTCACAATATACTTCTTGCGAGAAAAGGAGGAAGTAACGCCAAAACCGGTTATCAATCTTGTTCTGATGAGGACTAGTTCAGTGAACAGTGTGTAACTTGCTCCAGAATTTTGTCTTGTCTATCAGGAGAGTGATAAGTTCGGATACTGCGCGACCGTTTGTGCTGTAGAATAGGGTTGATCTGAGTGTCACAATCCACACAAGAATAAGACTTAGTTGACAACAAGAGTGCATCGGAAGTACAGTGAGTTATACACTTATGTCTGATTCTCGATACTTCTGTGTTCAAATGCCGCATCGAAATTCCGAATGATATTGTAACTCTTGCTCTACTATAATGATCAGCTAATGATGGCAAGAATGAACAGGATAGCACTTGTTTTTGGGCGCTGTTCTTAGCCCTCTGTAGTATTAAGATAGCAACAGTCCACATAATTGGAATCGTGTATTGCTATTCAAGTACTGCCATAAAATGTGAAATTTTGCAGAAGAAATTTTGTGCCAAGATTCTCATTCGGTTTGTCGGACAGGGTTGCATCCGAACGTACCAGACCCAATAATTATGGTCTCTACGAATTATTACAGCAAAATAATTTGACCGCCGGGTCCAGGATAAAGTGAGTTATGGGATATTCCCAAGAGTACTTCGTCTAGAAAATAAATTGAGCTACTGTGACTGTGTCACGATGGCAACCGCTGTCCGGTTAATGGGCGAACAAAATGTTTGACGAACAGAAGGAATCGTTGAAGCGTTGAGTTGAAAGTCTCGTCCTGGATTGTCTCCGTCATTCAAGCAAACAATTGTCATGCATGGGCGATTCTGAAGAGGAATTCATACTGAACGTGTCCACAAAGTTAGGCAAGTTTAGATGTAGTTAATCGTGCCGGACCGGTACCCAGAAATACTAGAAGTAAAACAAAACAACTGAGATATTAAGACAGGCTTACATGGCCATTTTCGCCCTCATCATGATCAATAGCCGCAAGTCGACCGTTCACCTGAGTGAAGCGCGGTTGGTTTTCCGACACAGTGAAGGGGCCTTTCTCAACAAATTCCGGCTGGTTGTCGTTTCTGTCAAGTATAGTGACGTGAACGGTTGCCGAAACTGTATAGACCAATGAATCTGCCGAATGTATGTTGAGTGGTTGCTGCAGTTTATTCACCTGTCCCAATTTTCCCGTTTCACCGCCTTCGTCACAAACCACCGAAGAGCTGTTAGGCCCCCCGTCTGAAATACAGACAGTAAACGTGATGCGTTCTGTTTTCTCCCGATCTAACACGCTGGAAAGTCGTGCAGTCGATAACGTCTCCCAGACTGTCTCACCTAATGTGGTGATTGAGCCTGTGTTGGAGTCTACCTTGAAGTACTGTCTTCCTTGAGGACTTAATTCGTAGTGTAAATGTGCACTGTAATCTTGGTCCCGAGCCACTATCTGTAAGACCATGGGAGAATAAAATCACAGATTAACAGTTTATATAGAAATTCGCATACACAATTGAAATATACCAGTATATAAAACCACAGGATGAGTTACACGAACAAAAAAGAAAACCAAACAGGTGAGAATGTTATGAGATTTGGTGGTTGGGATTCCTACAGAACAGAACCGATTAAACTGGCAAACGGAAAAAGAAGCAATGTTAGTAGGACGAGATTCAGAGCTCGTCGAATGTAAGCCGTTAACAAAATTTTATGACAATTCTATGATAAGTAACAGAAATCCTGCGAACCGGAACTCTTTGAATATCCTTCGGAAAAAGTGGGAAAATTAGATGTCAGAAGTATGATAGCCAACAGATCCGCCATCAATGTACAACACACAGAAGTCAATTGTTTTCATTTATCATGAGACCTTTCACAAGTGTTACTTGGAATTCACGTGGTCCAAACGGTTGCTTGGCGAGTTACCTGATGGAGAATTCATTCCGATATACCTCTTCCGGAGAAGAGTAACTGATGGAAGGAGAATTACAGATTCCAATCTAAGAGCTGTGAACTATGCGTGCGAGCAAAGAACTTCATTGACGACATCCTGCTGACGTCACGTACAAAACTATGCAACACAGAATACCATTCAGTAATCTCTAATCCGAGTTTCATATAGACTCTTTCCGGTTAGCTGTTTTCAGTACCCTACGACCTAACAAGTTTGGAAGTTCATATTGTCCACTCCCCAAAAGAACTATCGATGAGCTGCTTACGACTTTTTCACGAAGCCAATATAAGCGCAAATAAACAGCAGAACGATCTCCACAACAATGCGCTTCCGGTGCATTTTTATTGCAAACCTATTCAATGACATCAACTGATGATGCCATCTCGAATGCACAAAAATAACAACTCACAGTGTTACGGAACGTATTGGAATCAGGCTGATATGAGCTGAAAGTAAATAGACCGAAAGAGTATTGAAAAATTACACTTCGACCGTCTCATTGACCAACTCACGAGCAATCCATACAGGAGAAGTGTCTCAATAAATGTGAGCTTTAGTTTGCGATAAGGCAGCCTATTCCAATTCTATTCCGAATAGCTCTTCGCTGTATGAGTTCAATCAAGAAGGAGAACATCGATTTTGACGCGTCAGTTTAGAAATCAACACCGTTAAATGATTAGTTATCACTTTAGAATAACATGGAAAAATGGATTACACACGACTACTTCAGAGTCCGCCAAGCCCCTCGAGGAAGTCGTGTAGAGGAATACCGTTATCATGCAGTCCGCTAGAGTGAGAGGGCGATGTACACACCAGGAAGTCACTATCAAAGCAGACTGATTGCAAAACTACCCAGATAAGAATGACGTGTTACATCAGTAGGTCGACATGATCGATACGATCCTTATCGCCAGGACCATTCATACTGTCTGCACACTTCCTCAGATCGGTTTGTGAAGGGAGTGCGTGAAAGAACGACGTACACGTACACAGGTGAATGATGGTTGAACAGGAGCACAGAATCACCTTCGACAGCGAATGAGTAACCGAATCTACCATACGATCATTAATATGTAATGTCACCCATAGCAAAAGTGCTCAAATGTCACATTTGCCACCCTAACAAAGTTCTCGATTAAACGAACTATCTTGTGGAAAAGGGACTGAAATACTGGACAAAAGCACATGGGCAGAGCAAGTGTGTCAGATCGAACGTTCCGAACACCTCGCGAGTAACAAGGCGAACCAAGTCTCACGGTTCCTGCGATCCTGATCGAAGATAACGAGAACAAAAAGGCCACAAGTAGACTACAAAAACTCGTTGAAGAAAAGATTAACCTTAGCCTAACTTGGGTTAAATGCCTACATCAATAATTACGCAATATTCTATATATACAACAGACGACAATCCAGAACTGGTGGTCATCAAAAAATGAACCAATTTAAATTGCATCATAAAAAATCACTGCCGTGGGGAAAAACTATGTGAATTCATTTCAAAGTACCATCTGTTCGCGAACTCAGGCAATGACACCCACTTCGCTTTTTGGAAATTTAACTCAAATGACAAAACAGTAAGCGTGAGGTGGTGACATTGGCGGTGGTGTACATACCAAAGATTGTGTTAAAAAAACGTAAGCAAGCAAGCGAAAGAGAACAGAGAGGAAATTCCACGAAGCAAGACCGGGTGTCAAATGGAATTATGAATGCGCGCACCTGTGCGCGCGACAAGACCGAAGGGGGCATCTGGAAACAGAACAGATAACCCAGCGGAACGGGGTGTAAGATGCGAACAATTAGAACTTCAAGAATTCCGTGTGTCCACGTATGTGGAACGGAGTGGTTGAGTACTTGAGCAAATGTCCGGAGGGCGGTTTGTATGCACGTTGAACGAAACGACTGCCCCGAATATTTGGTCGACTAGCACAGGGAGACAGAGTTAACCATATCAGTTCACCCGTGAGAAAAAACCGTTACCATCACGTCAAACGGATTTGGTGCGCGAGGCAAACGAACAAGTTAGATTTTTCGAAATTAAGGTCATTCAAAATGGAGCTACTTAGTATACTAAGAAGCTCTTTGAAGAACACTATTGAGACTTGGACACTTATTTTTAAGGCCGTAAAATCGACCGCTTTCGCAACCATACGTAACAGCAATAAGTGTTTTACAAAAAAAGTCCACAAAAATGCAGTCCAACGTTTGAAAAAAAAACTCAACAATTTGGAGAAAACGCAGTTGCTGGTTATTAAGGGTTGTTCGGTGTGTTTACAAGGAAATATTTTGTGTTCCGTAACAGACTAGATGGATCAGTACACCTCAAAGATGACTGCATTCATATATTCTGGATGAGGCTAACAGCACGGAGGAAGATGAAGTTAAAATTTCAGACCTCATGTCTTAATTGGGGAAAGCTGATTTCACCATGACTATATAGGCAAACTATGGATAGAACTGGTTTGAAACAGGTTCTACCTGAGGCATTATTGAACATGTTTCGTTTGTCATGTTGTTGTTGTTTACATCTATAAAATTATGCAACGATTGAAAATGACTAAACAGAGAACCTACATCAAAGAACCTCCTTGTCTCAATCTAAATAAGTGACATCAAAATGACTACTTTGTACAAGTAAACAACCCAGCAGTGAACATGGAGAAGATGATATCTTCGTGATTTCTTACTATCCTAATTCAGTGTGCACCCTTACGTCACAGACAGTTCAGTCACTCGATAACATCCACAACATCGAACCCGATTAAACGCCATCTATTCTGTAGTCTATAGCCACGACTCTAAGAATCAAAAAGGCTTCAACCTAGAAGACGTAAAATCATGACGTACACAAGTTATCAATAGTGAGTGAAATGAAATTTGTGTGAAGGGAACACAAAACATTGTGACACAGTATTCCAATTACTGACGTACACTCTGACGAGAGTATAGAGAAAATAACGACATTGCACTGTTCACGATTGTCTGACCTCCTCGCCGACGATCTTAGAACCCAATGGTGGTCTGGTTTCTGGTAGACAATTATTGTAACCGAAATCAAGAGTTAGACAAAAAAAAGTTTCTCACAATACATTCGCATACAATGAGTTTAAGTGGATAAAAAGATATTAGCATTTTATGAGTGAACGTAACAAAATTCAGAAATAGTCTACAATTTTGCAAACTGTGAAGTTTATCAAATTGCTTTAAATTCGAGTTTACAGGGAAGGACGAAATAGTACGAACGGCAGATGATAATCCTGAAGCAAGATTTTCAACATAGTGCGGTTGGTATAAAACATATGGTATAGAGATTTGTACAGTACTGTTCGGCGATAGGCCAAAAGTGAATCGACTCGTTACCTGGTTAAAAAAATGAAGAATTTAATGTAACAATTAAACGTTAGAGCTAGATCATATTGCCCTGGACTGAAGTGCATCATTCCATTTGAGCTCGATAAATCTGTGGTTGTGACACGCGATAATCCACAGTACGATCGTGTTTCCCATTACTGATTACTGTCAAGTTTTGGGCAGCCTGACAGTATTCAGTCTATAGGTCACCTACTATGCTGAATAACAACAGACACCCTGTGGTGTCTAGCATATTTTATTTTAGTTAGTTGCATTGTTTATCCTCTAACTAAATGGTTGGATGTCTGTCGATCAACTGTTAAACAGTCTTGAAGTCAAACAGTTTGGGCGTCGTGTTTAACATGTTATTGATAAATGGATTGAGAATAACACAACGTTATGAGCAAGTTGTAATACTCTACGTTTCAACCACCTCGGGTGTGTGATTTCGATTACAACACTCCTGAGGAAGGCCACCCGAGGTGGTTGAAACGTAGAGTATTACAACTTGCTCATAACGTTGTGTTATTCTCAATCCTTTAGGTCAGTTACACGAACTTCAGTCAACTCGGTTGAAGTAGGCGACACCAAATTAAGTCGTAACATTTCATTAACCGATGCAAGTTTAGTAACCTCAAACGACTTGTATCAATAGACTCAGGGATAAACAAAGACTGGGAAGCGGTAGTACAACATCCTTTTCCCATACGCGATACACCCTGATGAAATCGAGTCCCGAAAGTTTAATCCCCAAGGTCCGTCACTAAACCAGCAGCGATTGTCGGATGACGGACACAATGAACAAATGCATCCGTGGGACAACCGTCGTAGGAGTAAGAAAACGGAAACCGAAGGAGTGAATGAAAGTGAGTAAACCTGATCAATGATTAAAATATATTACTATGTTCCGGAGATAAAAGCCGATTTTGATGGACAGACCGAAAACCACGCTGCATCAGCGATATGCCAGTTTTGTCAAGACAGTTAGAAAATCCGAAATATGCATGCCACTCACCAGTTGTGAAGTAGTGAGAAGAACAGTCATTGTAATCAACCTGACAGATCGGAAACAGCGTTTGTTGGTTTAAAATGATTATCATAGATAGTTCTTTTAGTTGTAGAACCAACAGTAACTAATGACTAACACACAGTTTCAACGGAAAAGGAGAAAATCTAGAAAAGCTGTCTGGTCAAGTAGAAACGGTGAACAGCTAAGTATCAGAAGGCTATCACCATTTCAAAACGAACAATTCTTAGCTACGACACTGTTATCCAACAAGGAACTATAAGTTCAACACTACTGACAGTTGATCGTATTTCTCATATTCGGATAGATGATCCAATGAGCTTCTTTCAAAAACAGGCATTATTCCGGAAGTTTCCTCTTTTTACAGTTCATCAAGATGTGAATTCTAATCAGTGTTCTCATGTGGTAACAGTATGAATCACTGCGCCATTTTGACACTATATTAGGCATGACCGACTAATGCACTATTCTTAAGCTTTAAAAAAAAAATCCAAGTTTGGCGCTTGGTTTTCGAAAGGGTCACCCAAAAATCCGTTGGAACGAGAAATTTGCTGTTAAATGTCTATGATGCTCAGTTTGTTTCCACCAAATACCCTAGTGTTAAATTAGCAAACAACGACTTAGTAGACCATGTCTAAAAACCAATGTCTTTTGCTAACATTCACCGAGATAAACATGTCAAATTCTTAATCAGTCAGTAAGTCTCGAATGTCTGGAATTTGATTCAACAACTACACATATCACATTTTTACACCACATTGGTTGTTGAACACAGAAAAAAAAAACGTCGGTGAGGAACAGGTCTTATCTCTATCAGTTCACCACAGTTGTACTGGTTGCCAGACGCTATACCCAACACCCGGACCTGAACAACGTTGTTCAGTTTTTCTGCATTATCAACCAAAGAATGAACAATTCCAGAACAAACGCCACATGCATTATACAACGAACTTTTTACCGGCAACTATGTGCTTTGTTGTTCAAGTGAAAAACGACGACAGGGTTGAGAAAATCGTGTGTCTCTCTCTCAATATTCCCAAAATAGAGAGTACATAGAGATGTAGTTAAAATTGATTCGGCGCAACTTCCAAAACAGTATGGAAGCTCGTACGAAGATTAATCAGTTCAAACACACAGTGTAGACTATGTTCGCTACAAAAGAATCATTATTAATAAATGATATATAACTCACCTAAAACCCATTACTACTAATAGGTTATCGTAATATGAAGAGAGAAAAATTTCAATAATAGAATATTTGGATGTAACCACTTCCTGTGTTACCAGTACATGCATCAGTGGCATTACCGGAATCAGTGCTTACGATGATATGCCTGTGGCTGACGCTCCCGATCAGCTGTCGTACAACCAAATAGAGATAAGAGAACATCCCATCGTTATTATTTAGAACTCGATTCAGGATGGGGTTTGTAGGGGTCACGTGAGTTCCTATATTTTCTCCATACAACGGGTGTTAAACGTACAGTTCCCTTTTGCTGATTAGGAATCTTAGGCGAAATCGGCAGGTCATAACATACAGCACAACTAATTCAGTTGGTATGTATGAAACACGCTGATTAGCATTTTGGCAACACGGCTATGACGTCAGGCCACAGTTTACTGCAGTACGAATCTCAGATTCTATGGGGAAATTGTTGATCTTCAGTCGATTTTCCACTGACTTGCAAATCTGTTTCGGCCATGAATGCATCCTTTTCTTATCCATCATCTGGTGGAAAAAATATCGTCAGAAAAATATTGCGTCTTTGTTTTGTCCAATTGCACTCATTAATACCTGTCGGTTCCCATCCCTGTGTTGTTTTCCAAACGTTGAGAAATTTGCCAACCACCGGTTGTTATCGATCGTGAACCGTGGTAAACAAAACGACGGGACGATGGAACAGAGCGATTTGATCTTGGTGCCAGTTAGGCTGGCTACGGTTATAACGATGTGTTGGGGCCGTTCGATAATCCGATCTGTATTTTGGGTCTGTTTTTGAGTAAGCCTTCATGTTAGAATTTCTGAGACGGTTTGGCACCCGAATTTTGTTTCCGGATTCCCAACTGTGGTTAGATTGATAGTTCCACTGCACCATTTCTAACCGCATTACTACGAACCAGACTAGCCAAGCCGCGCTCATCACAGTCATACGATCACATCCGTGTTCGCTGGGCTGACAGTACTGAACACTACTAGCCTGGTGGACCATCGTGACCCCGTTTTGGCCAACACACCCATTCAACAATGGCGTTATCCGCTCGCCTGGCCCGTGTGCAGTGCCGGGTGTCAGGTCCAATGTTTTCGTCTCCACTCTCAGTTTCGCTACGCCAGTGCACCTCGCTTTGTTTAGAACATCGGTTCAGTGTTCCGTTATATCGTAGTTTCCATAATCATGCGGCCGGTAATAAAACGTAGTTAGATTTACGTGGTCTGCGGTCCAATCAAACTCAGGCTTCCTGCCACTCATGCGGAAGGTAGGAGAGGTTGTTTCACTGAAGAACGAAATAGGGTTAACCGGAGTAAATGAAAACGATAAGTCTGTTACGTCCATCTCAGCCGCGTTAAATATCAGCAGAATACACGTATCAAACACCATCGGGACAAACAATGTGCTAAGAATTCACTGAGATAATGTTGTCAACAGCGGAAGGAAAACACTGTGAAACCCCCAAAATCGATATGACGCATAAGTTAGGGGATGCACGAAGGTTTTCTCCAATTCAAACAAAAGAACTCATCTATACCACGAAGTCAGCTTACAGATAAATCGCTAAGTATTCAAGAATTGCGGCATTCATCGCCAGTAACAGCTAGGTGTTCGAATTCCAAAAATACGACGCTGTAATATCTAACAGACTGGTGATACTTTGGTTGCGCCCAAACAACCAAATTATTTGGTTTCACTCGTAGACAACCTGCGGTCATAAGACCGAGAAAAAATAGATCGAAAGAGAGACATGCAAGTAGTAGGCCTAATGAAATCAGGACAGCCGATAAGAGCGTGACGCAGCGGGTACATCAATTAACGCCTCGTTTTTACTCGGATGAGTTTGCCGGTTTTTCGCGGATTGGTGTTGGCACCTGGATGGGCAGGTTGCAGGACTTTAGAACGGAGTGTTCAGTGAAAAATACTATCCAAACTGGTGATACCGTGTAGTTCCTCCAAACAGTGGCGAACAAGGGTCTGATTGCAAACGAAGAACAGTACCGTCACTTAAAAGAATAGAAGAATGATAAGGCAGTATCGCAGTGTTACAGGAGAGAAATTGGAATCTACAATGATTGTAAGTGTACACGGTCGCTACTTTATAGTTTGGTACTACTGCAGTACTACAGTACCTCAGTATATATCAAGCCAAACAGTAACGCAGGTAACATTTGTGCAACATAAGCCACGTGACCAATATTTCTTAATAGGTCTAGCGAATCACGGTGATAGGACAACAACTAAGTAGCCCTATCCGTGGTTATTTGGACAGTAAAAGAGAAATCCGATTTGGACAGGTCATTGCGCTGCTAATTCATCCGATTTGGTTCAAGATGAAAAACGCGTTTGAGATTCAATGGAATAACAGGGTGGATAAAAAAAATGATGAGATAATGTAAGCGCCCCCAGTCAGTGTGCTGTAGCACGATCAGTACGACGGTGTGCACAGCTGAGTTTTGAGAACCAAACCGAATACAACACGTCTATCCAGAAGGGACACATGTAAAACTGTTGAATAACTGGGTACTGGAACATCTCCTGTCTGCGCCAGTTGATTGTTAAGCTTTCAGAGACAATACGGTTTCAGTTTGCGTTCGCTGTCAGATGTGTTTTGAATGGATGGACAGGTTGCAAAACTCGAGAGTAGAATACTCCTAATAAGTAGTTGGGTAGATTTGATTTTACATGAGATCCAACTGCGAAAAGTCAAGGCTTCAGCTGCATTCGAACCAGCGACAGAAACATCATACTTCAACGCGGCAAGCGGTCTACCAGCTGAGCTATATAGTATAGGAGCTCCATTGTACTGAGCGCGGACTGTGCTGTTCGCACAAGGTAGGTCAGTTTGTCTTCTCGTCTACCATAGCAAACCTAGATGAACATTTCGTCTCCACTGTTTGGATCCGTTTGAATTGCACTCTGAATAATTGTATGACCGCTGACCCATAAAGCAGGCCACGGTTGCAACCGATTTTGCACTTATTTACTGGTTTAATTCCCCACAGAACATCGGTACCCGGTCCCATCTTTTTCTTGTCCTGGCTGGAGGAACTTAAGGTAGACATTCCACAATAGCCGACGTAATTTATTGGATTGAAAATTAGTGGTTAAATATTTCACATGCTATGGACATAACGTGCTTCGAAAAAGTATGGTTTATCTGTATCAAAATCTTCAGCAGTAGTTGCAGATAATCGTCAATCCAGGTCCAATGCGGATAAAGACATCAAACGTATCTTACACCAACCACGAGAGATTCGAATAATCTTCCCTGTTAAGTATTTCATTTCATTTTCAACTGTAAGTTATAATGTATCTTAGTCCGACAAAAATACGCCGACGGATGATTTGTAAGGAGAGGCGGGAGGAAAACCCGATCTTAAAGACAGCGTACGAAATAGTCCCGAGTGTCTGGGAAGGCATTGAAGGCGCTCAATCAGTGCAACAATATGCGCTGCATTCCTGGGAGGACCTTCATTCGGACTAAGCGTTATTCAGGAGAAAACCATCAAAGTTAAAGTAAGGCGAATAAAGGTATCAAAGTATTTTTGGGAATGTAAATAAACGATTGGTTCCATCGAATAAAGGCTCCCTCTCTGAAAGTGGTTTCTATGAGGAGCAGCTTGATGTATATCGATCCACCTAAACCATTTTACAAGAGAAGTTTTGCATCGACGTTTGTCACTTAATGTTTATCCAGCAAAAGGCTATTTGTGATGTGAAACTCGTTGAAAAATGTGGATAAACAACATATAAAGTCAAAAAATGACCTGTTAAGCATCTTCATAATTGTGTCTCAAGCTGTGCTTCATTGGTTACTGAGTAATGGTCATTAATTCGTTTATATTGATCTGGCCAATGAGGTTGCCCTATCAGCCTGTACATCAAAAACGTCTTTCCGTTAAGATCTGCAGGATGTCACGCGAACGGAATAGTATCAGGCTTTCCAGATATACGCCAGGACAATCGGAAGCCGAGTCGAGACTCGAACACATGCCCGCAATCTTTATCATCAGTAAGCAGTCTCAAACCCTATTGGCTAGAGATCCTGTGCATCAGCTGACTTGAGTAGGTATAAACGGAACTGACATTTCCGGAGAATAGGTTGAATAGCATGAATTCTTTTCTTCAGTCAGTGCGCATTAGGTGTAACGATCGTATGTACTATTCAACAGTAGACCCCAAACCCATCAGCCAGAAGCAGTGCGATCCAAAGTCTAATGCCAAACAATCTTTCCCTAAGAAAGTTATTAGAAAACATGATCTATAAGAACCGCAACACACTCAGCAGGGGTTGGTACGAGTTCGACTTATCCTATTGGCGACTGGGATGGCCGTTCCGCTCGAAATTATGCTGTAGTAAGTGAATGACGCTCGCAACTCTGACTTCTCATTTGTTCCAGCAGCATTACTAGTAATGATACCAGTGCACATCGCGTTTTCCACCTAATGGCGATCCTAGTCATGTTATTTTCACGACGCATTTGAGACAACAACACAAACTGCTGCTGAGCGTGTAGAGTACGAGTGATTCGCTCACAATGTTGATCAAGCCCAACGGGCAACGCACATGTGCATACGACAATAAGCGGTGTGCGCGAGCACGAAGTGACGAACGACCACAGGACAATTCTGACAGACGGTTGGAGGAATTTTGAACGAACATGATTACGATCCCGTGAATTCGTTCGATAATCGAACAAAAACGAAGATAAAAAGACCCACCCATTGCCTTCGTTACCTATTGCTTTGCATACTAATCGGTACTGAATCAGTCGATTGAAAGATGTTCGTTTGCCTCTAAACAGTACTTCATACTGTTCAGTATGACTGAGCAGTACAGTAAGGATAGATAGAAAAACAGAGAAACAATAGTGTGTTTTTAACAGAAAGGGCTAACGTGACGATAGTTTCGACCTAAACCACGATGCATACAAACAACTTGTAATGGACTAACGCTACGGATGAAACCTCACAGAATCAGGGTACTAGTGTGCACTCTGGATGAGGCCAGGAATCATATTTTGAGAACGGCCATGTGTAGAAACGATAAAAGATCGAGCATCGCCAGAGCCCAAAACACTCCCACAAGGCATGCTTCTGAATGCATGACTACCTTCGCAACTGGGTTCAAACCAATCAGCTGCTATTCCGCGAAAGAGTTTCACTGACTGTACGAAATTTCAGGTAACTTTCCACTCCTCAAGAGAGGTGGCAATAAAGCCTCATCGGCTCGCTGATCACTCTGACTGTAAAACCCCTTCGAGTTATGAGAATATCTCGCGGAAATTTCATCTGTTCTGTAGAACAGTTAACATCTGTGTCTATCGGAATTAACGAGAAATCAGTGATAAACAGCTGTTGATAGTAATATTAGTAATATCACGACTAGCTGAAGTAACAGTTTGTCTTCAACATATACGGTTGACCCCATGAGTCAGTATGGTCGTGAAAAGTAGGCACGGCGTTTTTAAACTAGAGGGTGTTTAACATCGTGTCATACACTAGATGGCTGTAGAGTACCCAGCCGTTTAAACTTAAACGTCACGAGTGGTCGAGACAGCCCGGGTTCAAACAAGCACTTGCCCATTGTCATAAAATGTAGCAGTCGAGACGCACACTATCCGCTAGGATACACAGATATAAACTGCCAGAGTATATTAGAACAAAAATGATCAAATATAAAGCACACGGAACTTTTCAGGCATGCGACCGTTTGAAACACCCAGCATTTTGGAGGATAGCAGAAGATGTGGTCGCAGCCAAAAAGAAATCCCCAGGACGCTTACCGAAACCACTGCTTACAACGACTGTCAACTTCGCTTGAACGCGTTTAAACGCACTGACACACACGCACACAAACAGGAGGGAAGAGCGTGCAGGCGATAAGATTGAAGCATGCGGTGCGCAAACCAACAAGTGGTCAAATTCAGCACAGCAACACGCACATACATACGAACTGAAAAGTTTGCAATGTGTTGACAGTTGTCATCGCTGAGACAGCCAACTAGTTCGGGATTAATTGCAAACAAAAACGACCTCGTTCTCCGTGAACCCTGCCCGGTCCGCAAGAGAGGAGGTTGCATAGAGGAGGCAGGGTCATGGTAAATGTCAGCAAGAAGATATGACCGTACACTATGTGCATAGGAGGAACTGGGTGACGAAACCTCTATTCGTTAGGCTGTGTCAAGCAAACGTGAACAGATAATGAGACCTTTCGGGTTTTCACTGTATTACAGATGCCATTAACGCAAATCATCTATGTAAAATAAAACCGAACGACAAGCTACATAGTTCCTCTGGTTGATCTGAATTTTCTAGAACAGTAAATGAAATATTGCAGAACTGCATGTAATTTTTTGAGCCCCTTTCTTTGCTACTTGTACAAACGGTAGCAGACATACAAGTACCGAAAAACATGTTACAATCGATTTCAGCTCTAACAACTGCATTAGCATTTCTGTCATCGATCATATCTTCACGACTTTCGGCTCCCTGAAGGAATAAGTGTTTTTAATAATATAGTTAAAAAATGAACACCTGTGGATAAGTATTTCATACTGGACCAACTAGGTTTAACAATCACTGATTCCAATTTAACGTCTACAACGAGAAAAGAAATAAGAACATATAGGTGAAAATCAAATCCCTTGTGTCCCGTATATGTACTACCGATTAGATGCACCGCAATCCAAGGTTCGTGAGTAATCTGTTTTGAAAGAACCGAAACAAGTTTGGATCGATTTATCACGACAGTCTCAAAAACTGTCTTCCAAATATTTTGTCCTACGTACCGAAGAGGCAAAACCGTTTTCCCTAGTCACAAACGATATTTGTTGAGCAAGAGAATGCAGTAGCCCTATCTAATTAGAACCTCCAATAAGTAGCACTTTCATCCAAACAGCCTGCGTGTGAGGTAAGATATTACTTGAATTAAGGTACCTCTCCTGACCTATTCTGTTACCTTGACGAGTTGGTAGTGCTTGTGTGCTATTTTGATCCGGAGAGCTACGCTGACTAGGACTTCAGTCCTTCCAAGTGAAAAATTGTCAGATAAGCCAAAGGAGAGCAGTCAGACGAAAAACAGATGTACTCACAGGGTTGTATGTCGCACTACTGACCGCGTAGGAGTGCTTAGGTAGTGAGGCACGATCCTATGGGCATACAGCAGAACTATTTTTATAGTTGCGGCACTGCTGTCTTCCGTATCAGGAAGAAGGGGGTTAGAAAAGGTACCCTCAAACAAAGCACTCCGATCGCCCAACGGTTGACCGTGACCGCCGGCGTATTATCCAATACGGTCGAAAAACATCCGGTATCGCCCAAAAGTCTGTAGCTTTGAGTACATCCACTGCGCGCAGCAGTGCTCAGAATCAGACATCAATGTCTTATTCACTGCGCCCTCGGGCTAGGCAAGCCCCTCACTGCCAAGTGAGTCAGATTCTTGAGTCACTGCCTCCTGGTTGGATCCCCAAAGGAAACTGTATCACGCTGTCTCGCATTTTGTCAGAGACTCGGTCCCTCAAGTCGATTCCCTTCCGATGCATAAACGACCGGGAAATATCGAAAGTTATCGTTCGCCTGACAATGACACTATTTACCCATTACGACTTACTCTTTCTATGTTGCCCCACAGGTTTTCTACCTTCCATGTGTCTTCGGGCAATAATTTTTTTAAAGCCAAGATAACTGGTAAACATTGACGTCTTCAATGTCCGAACTCTCCGACAAGTTGGTCAGTGAAGCTGTTTTGGCAAGTACTCTCTCAAGTCCAGAGCTTGATGTGTGCTGCGTGTCGGAGACGCGAGTCTACGATTCTAGCACCGTTATCCACTTGAGCTCACCTCTAGATAACTGTCGATCCAAGCGCTTCTCTCTCGGGTCTTTGATGACGCCGCAACTGAATCTCGTGGTCAAGGTGGAGTGAGAATCGCACTGAGTTCCAGAGCAGAGCAATGTTTGCTCGATTGGATCCCAGTGAACAGTCGCTTGTGCGCTGTCAGACTCAATACATCGGTAAAAGTCTGTCGACGCAAATCAGAAAGACGTTGTGTATTCATTATATCGGCGTACGCTCCAACGGATGATACCAAAGATGTGTTCTAGGACGCCCGTGTTGACCTTCTGAAACAGACTAAACACTCAGACATCACACTAGCAAGCGATTGTAATGTTCAGCATGGTCGTCTTTCCCCGGACGAGAAGCGGCTGGGAGGTATGTTTGGTGTCCGGGCACAACGCACTGACAATGGCGACAGACTGCTGCAGCTGTGCGCATCCCATGGTCTCTATATTTCGAGCAGCGCACTGTTACATGGAGACCTCCGTGTGCTTCTCAGCCGTGGACACAGTTGGATCATATAGCAGTCAGTTACAGGTGGCGCCACTCTGTTAAGGACTGTCGTGCCTTTTGGAGCAACCACCTGGACTCGGACCATGCTGTTGTGCGTGCCCGTTTTGTTTTGTCATTTGCCCAGAGGACACGCTCGTAAATGCAAGGTACTTAACTGGCATTCGAGCGATGAGAGTGTGAAGAACGCTTACCAGAAGGCGTTGGTGAACAAGTTGCCCAGTTCGAGTCAGGTGAAAGATCCTAACGAACACTGGGAACAAATCGCCGCTGCTATGAAAACATGCTGTGGAGAGGTATGTTCCTTAGGAGCTGTTCATTTGCGACAGAACTGAGTTTCCATCACGTCGATAAACCTCATGAACAAGCGCCGCTCTATCCCACCTGGTTCTGAATAGGATGACGACCGTTGAGAA
>LOND01002413.1:15979-26224 GCA_014220965.1 Paragonimus kellicotti
ACGAAAATGACCAAAACTTATCCAGAATGTCGTTAACAAAAACTGTACTGTTTCGTCAAGTGTTACGTGCCAGAAAGCAGAGGATAAATCCACCTTGGTGAAAAACACGCACCGGTTAGCTGAGGAAGAACATCTTCCAATAAGGGGAGTCGAAAATACTCCCTTCTTAATGCTGCGTTTAATGGTTTCGGGTCGATGCAAATTCTCAATTCGCCGGACTTCTTGGTGGCTATAGCGACCTGACTAACCCAATCAGTTGGCTCGTCTACTTGCTGTATTACTCCCAGATCTGTCAACCGTGTTACATTCTTTTCAGATGTCTCTTTTACAGTGAGTGACAAACGACGAATGGGTAGCACGACTGGTTTCGCATCCGAATCGATGCTCAATTTACAGACTCCTGGGAGGGTTCCGGAAGTACCAACAAAAACACTGGAATATTTTAGACACGTGTCGGCAATGGCAAGATTACGTTACGTACACAGTTGAATGTTACCAATTCCAGCGCTTCGATTGCTTCAACTCCGAGGAGGGGTGGAAAATTTTCTTTCACCACAAACAAAACTTGTTCGATACGTTTGTCATTATTTGGGTTGCGTAGGATTGCTGTAAACTTCCCCGTGGGCCTCACCGTTGTTCCATTCCACATTCGAAGAACGAGGTTCGTATTCGTCAGTGGTTCGTTTGGGACGCAGGACCGAGGGACGAGGTTGACACCTGCACCTGAGTCCACCTGGAAGTTTATTGTTATTCCATTCAATTCAATTTCGGCAGATCGTATACCCTGGTGGGGTTCGTTCACTCCAATCGCACACACTGAATACCTTCTAGGTTGGGTTGTCTTTGCCAAACTTGGACCACTCTTGCAGCAAACAGAGAAATGATTCGCTTTGCCGCACTTTGTGCAGATTTTTCGCCATGCCGGGCACTGTTCTTTCTTGAAACCATGGGTTCTTCCGCAGAAAGTGCAGCCTGCTAGAGGGTTTCTTGGTTCTTTGGCCATCACGCGATTGATATCTCCTGTCGAGTGAATTTTGAGGGCTTCTGCCTTTCTGTCGGCTGCCTCTTCACTTCGACACATATCAATGCATTGTTTGAGCGTCAATTGAGGATCCCTCAGCATTCGCTTTGTCAAACTGCCGTTTCTTATTCCGATAATTAATCTGTCTTTGATCAGTTTGTCATGCATGCAGTTACAGAAACCGCAGGTTGTGGCCATGGACCTCAGAGCTTGAACAAATTGATCTATGGATTCTCCTGGTTCTTGGACGCGGCAATTAAATTTATACCTCTCAAAAGTGTCGTTCGTAAATCCCAAACAATAACATTCTACTTTTTTCATCACGTTTTCCCAGTCTTCTGGGTCTTCGTCTGCTTCATACGGAAATGTATTAATGCAGCGGACGGCCTGCTCTCCGATGGCATGTCGAAATATCGCCATTTGAAACTCCTTCTCGGCTGACGATAGTCGAGCTAGCGTCCGGAAATCTTGAAATTGCAATTCCACATTTTCCATCTTTCTGGAAGTCCTTCATCCTCATTCATGTTCAGCTGGGCCGGTGGTCGGAGATTCAGTCCTGCCATTGGGCTCACACCCGTCCAATCTGGGTTCTTCATCTCTGTCACCATGTAGAACAAGTCGGGTTCAGAGCAAGATGTGTATTCACTACACCACACAAAGTCTCATCTAGTCTGTTATTAGATTTGTGTGGTGTAGTGAATACACATCTTGCTCTGAACCCGACTTGTTCTACATGGTGACAGAGATGAAGAACCCAGATTGGACGGGTGTGAGCCCAATGGCAGGACTGAATCTCCGACCACCGGCCCAACGATGCAAATGATTCTATTCGCAGATGACAGCGCGCTATTCGCACACAGCGAGGACGAACTACAGCGACTGACCACGGCTTTCGCGACCGCGGCATCCAAGTTTGGATTGGATATCAACACAGGTAAGACATTTTCTTTCGGTCAGCCTACTGCGGGCGGACGTGATGTCCGTATACATTCACCACAAATTCGCATCAATGGAGCCGTTGTCGATAGCTGCGCTGATTTTGCTACTTGGGTAGCAATTTGTCCACCGATCTGTCCGTGGACCGCGAGTTGAGAGCTCGTGTGGCAAAGGCTAGTGTTGCTTTCGGACGTCCTGAGAGACGTGTTTGGGAGAACCACAACCTGAAACCGAGCACTAAGCTCTTTGTCTACCGCTCAATGGTGCTGTCTATACTGCTGTACGGCAGTGAAACGTGGACATTGTATCAGCGGAACGTGCGCTATCTGAGCCGCTTTCATTTGCAATGTCTGAGATGCATCTTGAGTATTCGGTGGTCGGACATGGTTCCGAACACTGAGGTACTGCGGCGAGCGGACATGAACGGGATGGAAGCCATGCTGATGCTGAATCAGCTTCGTTGGCTGGGTCACGTCCGTCGGATGGGCGATGACCGTATTCCGAAGCAGCTTCTGTATGGACAACTGAAATCAGGTAAGCGAAATCCTGGTGGTCAAAAGCGGAGATACCAGGATTTTGTGCAGGTAAGTCTTTCACGTTATAACATCGATTTTAGATGTTGGGAAGACTTAACGTTGAACCGGACGGTCAACAGCGTACTCATAGTGCACCGTCGGCGAAGAGACGACGAGTACGTTAGGCTCAGGTAGGTCATATCAGTATATCCATTTTATCTCTGTTAATGATTGCATCGACCAAGACTATGGTCGTTTGGCAACTAATCCGCTTCTCTTTTCAGAAACTTGGGTGTCTGCGGTCTTCTACCCATTCTTATCTTCAGCTTTGTTGGTGTATTGTATGATGAATTTTGTTTCCATTCTTATTCTCTCTGGAATGCAGTGACATGCATTCGTATACTGAAATGCTTCTTGTATTACATTTTACATATCTTTCTTCTCAGTTTAGATCTTGTCATTGCAGTCTCTCTCTGTTTATTTTCCGAGAGATAAGGGTTTCCTTTTCCTGCTAGCCATTCAATTGGCTAACCAGCATTGGCCGGCTGGACACAAAGGCCTCACTCACACACCTACTGGTCTTATTCCTTCGGGTTTACACCGGATACGTGGTGTGTGAGTGGAACCACAAGTGGTGCAGCGCAAGCCACTTGGGGTGATGGTTTGAAGCGCAGGCGTCCTCTGGCTTCGGTCACTGTGACAGGCTAATCCGTTTCGGATGCCGCCAACCGTATAAGCTAAGGTCAATGTCAAACAAACTGATTGGTCAAGCAGATATGGCGTACACCATCGCTGCACTCCATCACATAGATTATACTGAAAACCTATTCGATTCGCCGCTTACCGGAACCCCCCACATAACAGACGGTCTAACAGCGGACCAATCCGATGTCGCCTTCGGATACCATATTCGGGGTGTACAAACGGTTCAATGTTACACGTTTGCTGTTCTCCGGATGCCTTGACCTCTGTCTTGCATCAATCAGATAACAGCTTGTGGCATTGCATATGCCCCTGATGGCGATCAGTGATAGACTCTGATTCGTTTAACACTGACGTACATCTTTTCATGTCCCATGAATAACAACTGCCTACTGCAACCAGTCCGAGTTCTCAATAGTTACGCGAGAGATTGGAGCTTCAGTACAATTCTTCGGGTACTTCGAAGTTCGTAATTCCCAGTATTATAGACTCTCGGCAGTCGATCATCGTTCTCTCCGTCAGTTAGCCTATGTCACACGGGCTGACATTGTGAGCAACGCGACAGTCGGCCGGCGCGTAGTTGGGAAATGTGTAAGTTCGCGGCCGACGACCGCACAGTCTTCGAGCATTGTTCAATGTGACTGCTAGTGGTTGGAAGAAACGCAAGGCAGCCAGACAACGATGTGGCCACGGGCTACGAAAGGCTTAGCGGGCAGATCAAGTTTGGTAGGTGCCGTTTACCTAATTGGAGGGTTCGCGACCATCCACATAGATGGTTGAAAGCACTCTCTGATATGGCAGTGCGTCGTATTCAGTGGAAAGCCTATGTCCTCAAACTCGTTCACTCAACTGCTCATGTTCGCTTGTTTTCCTTTCCCTGTTTTTGTTCGCTATGCATGTATAGTTATTTATCACTTACCACTGTTAGGACCAACAGCAGCCCGACTCAAAGCCGAAAGTGATGGACTGCTATTCTGTAATTTGTCTTCCAGCTATTAATTTTTGGATGTGATATTAATAAGATGAGTGAAAGAGAGTGGCTTTGAACATTGTTACAGCGAGATCTGATGACGACCAAAAATCGACCAACAGATCAAAAAGGTTTCGAAGCCAATTTTATAAATCGAATTGTTCACATTTTGGACAACAAAATTCCGGTCTTTCTGGCAATACTTCAAAGGTAAACGTACCCAGGAATGAAGGTGACAAGTTGTACGCATACCGATTTGTATTTACTTTGAGTGCTTCTTCCAATTCTTTATAATCTCACACTCTGGCCGCGATCTGCCGAGCACATTATTCATACGCATACGGTGGGAAGCATAAAAGTTAACACACCGCACAACTTCTTTGTTTCCTACCGTTGTGGAAACAACAATGGCCCCAGAAACATACTAAGCTGACTGTACGTCGCGCTCAGCAAGGCCCATCGTGAAGCTCAATTACGTGTCCAGTTCAATCCCATACCAATTTTACGTCGGACTAAAGATGTTTTGCTCCTATGAAACAAGCCACATAAGTCGCACGAAATTGTGATTACCTGAAGGAATTCGAAATCATCATCCGACACGGTTAAATCGAGACTTCGCAAGGGTCTATCCATCTTCGACTGCTGCGCAGTGAACGGAGTTCGATCAATGTTTCCGACTCGTCTCATCCGATCCCTCGTGTCGGCGATGTATTAAAACAAATCAAAAGTGATTTGTTGGCAATTATAAAAGCGACAGCTGTTGTTCTACACTCTTCCCCACAATGTATTCAAAAACGTTTTGTCTAAACATTCGACCCTACCATCCGAACTTGATCAACCTGAGCCAGCAGCCTTGCATAACAGTATGTAAGCCAACGGAGTGCAAACTGAGAGCGCAACTCAGGCTATAATTTCCATTTGTAAACAATCAACTAACGTGAACAATAAATCGCACACCCCTAATTGACACTTGTCTTGCTATGGATTGGAAAAGTTTAGAATAAAGGCAGCATCCTTGAAACCTCTATCGCACAGAAGGAAACACTGCTTACCATACTCAAACTCGTACACGGTGCAGATGAGTTATTGCACGAACTGAATCCTCTGAGTAACTGCTTCAAGGACAAGGATCTTGATGATTTCGCTCGGCCCGAAGAACTGGTCGACAGTTTAGCAGGAGACAGGCAATTATCCAGACGTACTTGCTTTACTCGGCGAGCATGAACAGCTGGACGCATTTCGACTTGCCCAGCCTCAACTTCGTCGTCCCCGCGTGACCTAGCAGGACACAAAAGACGTTATACACAACAGGTATATAGCGACAAAAAGCTCAGTACTATGGATTATAAAGGTATTAACGATAGGTTACACCGAAGAGAAACAAATAAGTTACAAAGATATGAGTGAAAGAACACCATACCAATTCACATCAGAGTACTTCGACAGCCAAACGTGTACATCATGCGCTATCAGTGAGCTGAGTTTGTTCTACCGTAAGCAACTTTTAAATGCCCACTTCATCGTCTACAATTCCCACAAGCAAGGGGTAATCTGGCAGAGACGAAAAGATCACATCCAGATATAACCCAAGTGATAAGGAAATCGGTTCAAGGGGAATTTTATGCACTTGAACAGTGGATATCCGGCATCGATGTGGAATTACATCGAAAGAAGTGAAAGCACAACAAAAAGATGACACGTTAGTGAAAAAGTACAGCACAGAACATCTTCAAATAAAATACCCCGAATGTCCTGCTGAGCAGAGCGACAGGTGTAGCTTGATCGAACGGAGAATTCGAGACCATATAGTTAGCTTTCTGAGAAAACTATCCGGCATGACAGTATGTCTGCACTTGCAGTGTTGAGTGTTCTCCTGATTGACTTCGCATCACCAAGTCATCGTCTTCAACTGAAAGTAGTCCTTCTGGAATAATTATAATTACTGCTGCCATGAACGGTATCTTAAGCAATGGGAACTTACTCAATCTCTACAACCTGAGTTCCACGATAAAAGTGAAAGACAAAAGAGAAATGAATGATCTATGATAAGAGTTAAAGCGTACAAAGGGCGATTTAAGAAATGTTCACACAATCTAATAAGAATAACCCCAAAAATAGTAGGAGAACGAACATAACGAGAGGATAGATTGCTAAAAAGGTTTTCAGGGACGAAGTATAGACAGTCCCATCGCGCCAATGAAAACGGATGCTACCTGAACTGACCAGGTTAGATTGTGACATACAATGCTGCGCAGATACTTGACGCAAGGAGATATGGGAATAGTTACATAATTAATGACAAGCAACTCAGTCAGCAATATGTCAGGCAGCGTTCTCCACAACAAAAAGTGTTTACTGTCCTTCGGAAACAACGGGAGAGATCGGGAACGCAAAACTGAAACAAGCTACAATGTCACTGTATTCAAGCCCCCAACCAACGTTAGACTGTCGTTTTCATTATAATCTACCGCTTGTAAACAGGACACGATGTGGCCGAAGGATCTGACATTAACCAGACGTATCCACGTCAAGGATGCTTGTCAGACAAGATCATTAGGCTGAATGTTAGAAAGAGTCTGTCGCCCCAACATGACACGTTGGCGAACTTCATCACAGCAAGGACGATGTTCCCCCCACACGTTGCTAATGATTCCAAGACATCAGTGATCGCGAGCAAACACTAACCTACGTCTCACCAATGGGGCAGGCCTCGTAGCTGTAGAATAAGATTGTTCGTATAGTGACGTTATACATTCGACCTCTCACTGAAAGAATGAACTCATGCAGGCGCCAGCCTAGAGTTAGCCATACGAGGTGAGCTCCGTAGACATACAACCCGCGCTCACGGGGCCCTCAAGGTATATGAGCTCCTAGACCCTATCAGTCTTGCAACAACAGCTTGAACCCATGAACTCAAGCGGATTAGAGCATACACAAAAAGAGCAGACGGCGATTTGTACAAGCCGGATGTTTTACGTCGTTCCAACAAATTGATCGCAAATGAGAATTCTACTCCCGGGGGCGGAGAAAAGACAACATACCACTAAGCACAGCAGGTGCGAATGATCATATTCCAACCGTGTTCTCAGCACACGGAAGCTTTCCAGAGAATAGTATGTCAATGTGAGAAAAATGCACATTGTTAGCCCGACATACTAGGTTAACTGCAGTACCTCTGCCTCATCCGTTTTGCGAAAGTTACTCTATAGACTAGTCGTCAAGGATAGCAAGCGAACATAGTGGTGTGACATTGCAAGTCACGTCGGTTTACCATATAACCGCTACGTCTCCGCTGAAAATTCACTTATCCGGGCGTTTAAAGTGCACTATTGGTCAATGCAGATATGGCGTACACCATCGGCTGCACTCCATCACATAGATTATACTGAAAACCTATTCGATTCGCCGCTTACCGGAACCCCCCACATAACAGACGGTCTAACAGCGGACCAATCCGATGTCGCCTTCGGATACCATATTCGGGGTGTACAAACGGTTTCAATGTTACACGTTTGCTGTTCTCCGGATGCCTTGACCTCTGTCTTGCATCAATCAGATAACAGCTTGTGGCATTGCATATGCCCCTGATGGCGATCAGTGATAGACTCTGATTCGTTTAACACTGACGTACATCTTTTCATGTCCCATGAATAACAACTGCCTACTGCAACCAGTCCGAGTTCTCAATAGTTACGCGAGAGATTGGAGCTTCAGTACAATTCTTCGGGTACTTCGAAGTTCCTAATTCCCAGTATTATAGACTCTCGGCAGTCGATCATCGTTCTCTCCGTCAGTTAGCCTATGTCACACGGGCTGACATTGTGAGCAACGCGACAGTCGGCCGGCGCGTAGTTGGGAAATGTGTAAGTTCGCGGCCGACGACCGCACAGTCTTCGAACATTGTTCAATGTGACTGCTAGTGGTTGGAAGAAACGCAAGGCAGCCAGACAACGATGTGGCCACGGGCTACGAAAGGTTTAGCGGTTCTGCAGATCAAGTTTGGTAGGTGCCGTTTACCTAATTGGAGGGTTCGCGACCATCCACATAGATGGTTGAAAGCACTCTCTGATATGGCAGTGCGTCGTATTCAGTGGAAAGCCTATGTCCTCAAACTCGTTCACTCAACTGCTCATGTTCGCTTGTTTTCCTTTCCCTGTTTTTGTTCGCTATGCATGTATAGTTATTTATCACTTACCACTGTTAGGACCAACAGCAGCCCGACTCAAAGCCGAAAGTGATGGACTGCTATTCTGTAATTTGTCTTCCAGCTATTAATTTTTGGATGTGCTTTGAACATTGTTACAGCGAGATCTGATGACGACCAAAAATCGACCAACAGATCAAAAAGGTTTCGAAGCCAATTTTATAAATCGAATTGTTCACATTTTGGACAACAAAATTCCGGTCTTTCTGGCAATACTTCAAAGGTAAACGTACCCAGGAATGAAGGTGACAAGTTGTACGCATACCGATTTGTATTTACTTTGAGTGCTTCTTCCAATTCTTTATAATCTCACACTCTGGCCGCGATCTGCCGAGCACATTATTCATACGCATACGGTGGGAAGCATAAAAGTTAACACACCGCACAACTTCTTTGTTTCCTACCGTTGTGGAAACAACAATGGCCCCAGAAACATACTAAGCTGACTGTACGTCGCGCTCAGCAAGGCCCATCGTGAAGCTCAATTACGTGTCCAGTTCAATCCCATACCAATTTTACGTCGGACTAAAGATGTTTTGCTCCTATGAAACAAGCCACATAAGTCGCACGAAATTGTGATTACCTGAAGGAATTCGAAATCATCATCCGACACGGTTAAATCGAGACTTCGCAAGGGTCTATCCATCTTCGACTGCTGCGCAGTGAACGGAGTTCGATCAATGTTTCCGACTCGTCTCATCCGATCCCTCGTGTCGGCGATGTATTAAAACAAATCAAAAGTGATTTGTTGGCAATCATAAAAGCGACAGCTGTTGTTCTACACTCTTCCCCACAATGTATTCAAAAACGTTTTGTCTAAACATTCGACCCTACCATCCGAACTTGATCAACCTGAGCCAGCAGCCTTGCATAACAGTATGTAAGCCAACGGAGTGCAAACTGAGAGCGCAACTCAGGCTATAATTTCCATTTGTAAACAATCAACTAACGTGAACAATAAATCGCACACCCCTAATTGACACTTGTCTTGCTATGGATTGGAAAAGTTTAGAATAAAGGCAGCATCCTTGAAACCTCTATCGCACAGAAGGAAACACTGCTTACCATACTCAAACTCGTACACGGTGCAGATGAGTTATTGCACGAACTGAATCCTCTGAGTAACTGCTTCAAGGACAAGGATCTTGATGATTTCGCTCGGCCCGAAGAACTGGTCGACAGTTTAGCAGGAGACAGGCAATTATCCAGACGTACTTGCTTTACTCGGCGAGCATGAACAGCTGGACGCATTTCGACTTGCCCAGCCTCAACTTCGTCGTCCCCGCGTGACCTAGCAGGACACAAAAGACGTTATACACAACAGGTATATAGCGACAAAAAGCTCAGTACTATGGATTATAAAGGTATTAACGATAGGTTACACCGAAGAGAAACAAATAAGTTACAAAGATATGAGTGAAAGAACACCATACCAATTCACATCAGAGTACTTCGACAGCCAAACGTGTACATCATGCGCTATCAGTGAGCTGAGTTTGTTCTACCGTAAGAAACTTTTAAATGCCCACTTCATCGTCTACAATTCCCACAAGCAAGGGGTAATCTGGCAGAGACGAAAAGATCACATCCAGATATAACCCAAGTGATAAGGAAATCGGTTCAAGGGGAATTTTATGCACTTGAACAGTGGATATCCGGCATCGATGTGGAATTACATCGAAAGAAGTGAAAGCACAACAAAAAGATGACACGTTAGTGAAAAAGTACAGCACAGAACATCTTCAAATAAAATACCCCGAATGTCCTGCTGAGCAGAGCGACAGGTGTAGCTTGATCGAACGGAGAATTCGAGACCATATAGTTAGCTTTCTGAGAAAACTATCCGGCATGACAGTATGTCTGCACTTGCAGTGTTGAGTGTTCTCCTGATTGACTT
>LOND01002414.1:9794-23276 GCA_014220965.1 Paragonimus kellicotti
CTGACAAGTCATGCTGGTTTACGCTGTCGACCTTATCAGTGTACCGTCACGGTGTCTGGTTGGTTAAATAACACGGCAGCAGAGAAAATGTCACGATGTGCAACTATAGTAAGACCGAACATTGAAACACTGCGATAAGTATGTATACTTATGTCCTGTTGGTCTCTCACGCATTATGCTGACCGGGTAAGTCTTCAGAACTCTTCCCAGATTCAGCTGTCTTCAGAGTGGTTGGTTTATCCTAATATGAATAAATTATAGATGCAGAAAAGTACTGAAGGCAGTCTGGTCCTCTTAGTTGAAAAGCTAGTTTCTGAGAGAATGGCAGCCTATGCGTTTACCTTTTCTCATGGAGCGCAGATCTGTTGACGGTGATCTGGTTTTCGGATGATGACCGGGTCTCCTCTAAGGTTCATGTTGCAATGCAAAAATGGAACTAATGTCGTTGGCCTCCCTGTATATGGCATTTTCTTCAAAACTAATCACATCATTAACAAACGTAAATTTTATAGCTGACCACAGGACGGCACTATTGAGAAAGATCAATTCTAAGCCTAAACCAGATAGGACGATGTGGAATCTCTAACCAAATATATAGTAGGGTTGTTTATTGTATATAAACCCGTAAGTGTGCAGAAAGACACGCACACGCATATGTATGTCTGTCGAACGATAGAACACTATCCGTGTGATCGATGGTCGTGATAATTCGGTCAGACGTCTCCGTACTAACCGCGTATGGTCAGCTGCAACTGCTTCACAGCAAGCCGACTTTTCAGTGAAAAAATTACCAGATAAACAGGACGGACTTTGTCTATCTCGATCGATCGGATCTAATCAAAGGCTATTAATTAAAGTTAGCGTTTTCATCGGGGACAGGCTTCAGAGACTGATGTTTACACACTGAGGAAAAACAAGACTATCCTTTCAGTTACGTTGCCAACAGGCTTATGTTTGCACACCTGGTCCGGACAAATGCACACGTTCGCCGAAATTGTTAACATCCATGTATGATCTGTTCAAAACTCTGATGTGGCATTGTAAGCGAAGTATTTAGGCTGGACAGTCATTAAATTTATGATTTAAAAACGTTAATCGACTGTACACAAGTATCCATTGTAAATGCAGACATTCCCCATTTAGGAGTGAACTTACTAGAAGTCGATATAGCAAAATCCCTTACCCGTCCTTTGGATTCACGAGAACAACGAAGTGACGGACAAAGTTAGTTTTCTGTGTTCCGTCATCATGTTACGCGACATGAAACCAGTTAACTAAGCAAAGTGAATTACCTGTTACCGGCCAGTGTGATTATCAGCAAGTCCTCACCGGTTGGTTCAAATGTTGATTGCAGTTGATTGTAGGCCAAAAAATAGCAGGTGCTCATACGACCATCCCTTAGACACCCTAGAACGCAGGTGATCTCGAAAACGATTAGAGTTAAAAATTACCTCATCTTCAATGGAATAGTTGATACTCAGCAGGCAATCTAGAACAATCCCATTGTTGTCTGGCGGACAGACTGAACTTGGCCTTGTGAATAATAATAATGCCGCTTTAGGTTGAGCTAATCACAACACTATTCACATACCCCATCAGACAAAGTCTCAGCAATAAGGCCACCAAACGAATGATCAGGTTGAGTTAGCACCGGACAGCCGGCTCGCATCTGACGTGAGAAAAGCAAAATTGACTCACCTGACTCGCAATATATTTATGCACGTGCAGTTGTTCCTGGTATCGATCGTCTGTATGACTAGGGCTCAGTACCGTTTGTCCCTCTATCACTAGACCTTTCAGAACCCGTCAACCGGCGCTATGTACACAAAAGTGGTTGAAGCAATTCACCGAGTTGCCATGGTGTTGACGACATAGTACGTGGTGCGAATGTATGCGTGCCTATATCCTGTACATCTTCACTTGTCTGTCGTATATAACCTGAATGTTTTGCGATGGCGACTGATGAGAGCAAACAAAGCTTCAACATAACTCAGCTGTACTTCTGTCATCTCCGCGCATGACTAGAGACCGTATCTCAAGACACGTGCACAGTTGAAGAAAAATGAGTAACACCATCGTTATGAACTTACCCTGGAAACAACGACCTTGTAACGGTAAAATGTCTCGCCCTTGATAATCAAATGTTTACATACCCTCTGCCGAATATCAATTCGATTAACCGAATTTCACGAGTCCGTTATGCGTGTCATCTCTCCGCCTGATTGCACACCGTAGACAGAGTACCATACACAGTCGGCAAAAAGAAACGCCGTAATCAGTAAAAATTCCTCTTCAGTAGGGCCGTGTTATCCCGGTCGGACGATTCAAGTTCCAAAATATAGCTGTATCAGTCAGTCAGTGCACTATCAACTTGAAATATCTCGTCAAGACTGGTTATGAATAAGTATAGTGAGTGTTCTTACAAAAAGTCGCTGTAGGTCGAAAAACTGACTTTTTATTTCGGAAAGACCAACTCGCTTGCTCTGGTCGACCAGGAACCAGCTCAGTTATGAGTTGAATCAACATCATTTGTTGATGCTTCTGCCGTTGTCCGGTAGACCTACAATGGTGTAGATAACGCTTAGTCACACAAGCAACCGGTCTGATCCCACGTCTTTTCTCTACGTCTTATCTTATCATGCGATGCACGAATGTGGTTAGGGTACTCCTAATCTTAACAATTCAGTTTGTGTGGACTTTAATGAAAACTCATCGTGGAAAATATTCCTGGGTTTTAAGGAAGGTAGACTGAGCGGCTGCTGCAGCGATAGATGTCGGATGAACAATATATTGACTGGAAAGCAAATCAACTGAAGAAATGAAAAGATTTCCTCTCAGATTTGGCGCCTCGAATGTCGATGTTTGACATAAGTCTATGAAAAGAAAATTTCAAAATGAGCAGTTGGCTTCATGCTAGATTCTACTTACGTACAAAACATTGACTCCGAACGCCACGGTGATGCCGACGTGCATAACAGTAGTACTAGTAATAGTTGCATGTAATTTATCAGTTACTCGATATGTAAAGCAATGGCGCCGACCGCCGCATAACTCACGTCGTCAGACATGAAAAAAATCGGGATGAGTTCGTTTGATATTCAGCGCCGTTTTCCCTAGAATAACTGTCAGTACAATTACGACAGTATGAATTTGCGAAAATGAGGACTCAAGACTAAACACAAAATCCTTATACTGTAAAATACGGTAATAGGGACAGTATGGGAAATTTCAGGAGGCTAACAAAAGTAAGTTACCGTGTAGTTAGCAACAAAGTTGCCTCTGGATTAGTGGTTTTGGTTATCTTTTTGCCTACTGTGCTCGTTTATGACTATAGTAATTCTCCCATAACCTTATTCCTATAAGCTGGACGCTTGGGAACAAGGTGGAAACTTACCAGGATTCCGGTGTCAAGTGCTGTCTGCTCTTCATGACACAGTCGGTTTGATGCTTCAACGAATTCGTGAGGACGGATTTACCGCTGTCACATTGGACTCTGATTATCTATTCTATCCTCCGTCAAGTGAATTACGGTGAGTCACAAATACAGTTTTCATATATTTTGCTATCAGACAATTTCTTTGGCTGAAGAAACTCACAATGATGAGGATCACTACGTTTACTTGTTTATCAATTTTACGTAATTACTGCGAGGCTGATATTATCGTAGAATCTTCCAGCGCACGATAAACTGCTATACTGCTGATCTGCCTAGTATCCATCATATAGTAGTCGCGCTTGTTTCCAAACCGAAAGCGACTAAGCCGTACTGCAGATAAGTAGCTTCCAATGACACACTTTTTTCGACGCTGCTGAGTCTTATTTTCCAACTTGAGGTGCTTCTGAAATCGAAATCTCTACATCTTGTAAAGCTTCCTCGTTCAGGCCGGCAGCAACTCCTCGGTCTTCTTCGAGTCTCTTTGTGCAGCAGAGGTGAGCGTCTGCTTACTAATCAGTTAGTGGAACTCATCCTAAGCTAAAATGATGTGTTTGCTCAATTGATAACAACAACAGGAACAACAACGAGAGCACACAATTTGCGAAGCAAACTGGAAAATACTTCGTTAGTATAGACGTACCGTTTTTCAGCAAGAGTATACCCTATGTTTTAAAGTAGGACGAGATCATGGAGATCTTGCTGGCCTCCTAGTAAAAATTAGCACCCCAAGAAATTCAATGTAAAATTAATAGCACCGGATCTAACAAAACAACATTATCATCTTCGACCCCTCAGTTACCGTATCAATTGATTTTATCTACTGCAAAACGTGACACAAAAATTACCCATTTTATGTAAATCTGCCGACTTGGATACTGTCCGTATCTTATGGTCAAAAAACGGATGATGTGCTTGCTGACGCATGTACCAGTTTCCTGTCGCCGAAAATTAAATGAGCCGTACACTGTCCAAGCAGCGACATTGTCTTGTTGTTGTACTTACACTGTGGTGATGAGTTGGTTCCGCTAAATGATGAAAGTCATCTTTATAAGAAGTCGTCTAATTGTACGCGAAAACAGCTTCAATTAAAAATTCTGTGGTTTATTCGGAACAAACATCAGTGTTGGTCTCAAAATCTCAGATACATTTTTTTGTCTGACAGTGCAGCAGTCGCAATAACAAACGAAGAACAAGTGCATTCATGTTCTGTCGTTGTTCATGTTACGCGAGTTAAGGTGACTTCTTGTCTCTCACTGTAGGTTGAGGCAAGACCTGATGTTATAGATGAAAGTAAATGCGTAAAGGAAATCGAGCAGAATCTTGGACTGGACTGTAGACCTAAAATGAGAATGCCTGCTACACATTGAAGGTGGTTCTTTAAGTTGCAACTGTTTTGGGTCAATAACCACCCATTTTTCCAATGTCCGGTTCCAGTTGGTGCAATTAGGAAAGTCATCAATTTCCCAAAGTAGACTGTGACGTGAACAGCCTAAAAACGTGTTAATCTGATGGAAAACAATAACTTGATGGCTATTTAAACGGTCTGCGAGAGGAAGAGTATACTGTCAGTCAGTGGCAGTATATTGTGATAAGGAAGAAGACTGTACGCCAGGAACGGTAGACAGCACTGGGCCGGTTCAGCTACCCGGTGAGGCTGCATACTACATTGCCAACATGAATACATAAATGGGCTACAGATCAACTGTCCAACCAGTTAGGTCACGTGATCCAATGCAGTCAGGCACAGACAAAGGTCAGGTTATTGCGCATTGGCGTGTCGTGAACGGTAGGATCACAAACAGGTCCGTCGCGCAGATGTACACGTGTCGATTGTGTGAGCACACCCAACGGGACACAACAGAGCATGTCTCAGGGTTTAGACCAGGACCGATCCGTTTGGTCACCTCAGATAAAACTTAACCTGACACCAGAAAGTGAACTATATGATGATAAATGGATTGAGAATAACACAACGTTATGAGCAAGTTGTAATACTCTACGTTTCAACCACCTCGGGTGGCCTTCCTCAGGAGTGTGAACTAGATGATCATAGAAACATCAACAAGTATGGACAGAAATCATTGCCCACAAGCTGCCGTCTCTGTGTTGATCGAGCTATAAATTGTGTTGAGATGTTTATAAGTGTAGATAAAGATGGAAGTAACGATGTGATAGACAACTGTTTTCGACAATTCTTTCTCATGACAGCACATTTACAGAGGTCAGTAGACCTGTCATGAGACAAACTGCAATGACACTGACACGATTATTAATGTGTGACGTTAAAAACGAACGTTAGACTGCACACAATTTGTTAAACTGAACCAGATGCTGGCCAGATGTTACGTTACGCGGTCAGAGTCAAGTGTGTATGTGTGTGTGAGTGGAACCACAAGTGGTGCAGCGCAAGCCACTTGGGGTGATGGTTTGAAGCGCAGGCGTCCTCTGGCTTCGGTCACTGTGACAGGCTAATCCGTTTCGGATGCCGCCAACCGCAGCTAGAGTGGTCATGGTAGATATGCGGCCAGAGAAGTTAGAAAGACTGAACCAGTTTCATGTGGGAATACAGAGTGGGGTTGCGTAGTCTAATTGCAGTCGATTCGTCAGTCGTTAGTATAGGCCTGGTGAACTGTTTCAAGCTGAGTGAGCGATCGTTCAGACAACTCGGAAGAATTTGAAGATATTGATGTGCTGGCTGGTGTCAGCAACAGGGGTGACACTACCAACTGGTTTTCAACACCCGGTTCCGATGTGTGCTGAATGACGTTTCCTGTTCCTTCTCGACAATAGCCTGGTTGTATGACTGCTGTACAACAGCACTTGTGGAAACGAATGAATAAATGTAATGGTTAGACTGGTCTGCAATAACATCCCGCGTAAACTGAAATTTGGTATACACTCCATTGTTTCAAACAGCGATCACTACTTCAGACGGACTTTCGACCATCACATTCAAAGCAATGTTCAGCTCGGAACCCCCATCTTTCTATCGGTCGGTTTTGACTCGCTTACGGTTTTTGCTTCACCTAATCTTTCTTGCTCCAGTTGCCACTCCAGTGAGCTAAGTTTTGTTTCTGTTTAATATGTACAAAATGTCAAAGTTAATGTGCTGACAAGTCATGCTGGCTTTACGCTGTCGACCTTATCAGTGTACCGTCACGGTGTTTGGTTGGTTAAATAGCAGGACAGCAGAGAATATGTCACGATGTGCAACTATAGTAAGACCGAACATTGAAACACTGCGATAAGTATGTATACTTATGTCCTGTTGGTCTCTCACGCATTATGCTGACCGGGTAAGTCTTCAGAACTCTTCCCAGATTCAGCTGTCTTCAGAGTGGTTGGTTTATCCTAATATGAATAAATTATAGATGCAGAAAAGTACTGAAGGCAGTCTGGTCCTCTTAGTTGAAAAGCTAGTTTCTGAGAATGGCAGCCTATGCGTTTACCTTTTCTCATGGAGCGCAGATCTGTTGACGGTGATCTGGTTTTCGGATGATGACCGGGTCTCCTCTAAGGTTCATGTTGCAATGCAAAAATGGAACTAATGTCGTTGGCCTCCCTGTATATGGCATTTTCTTCAAAACTAATCACATCATTAACAAACGTAAATTTTATAGCTGACCACAGGACGGCACTATTGAGAAAGATCAATTCTAAGCCTAAACCAGATAGCGTATTGGCAGAACTCTACAAAAACCAAAATATATAGTAGGGTTGTTTATTGTATATAAACCCGTAAGTGTGCAGAAAAACACGCATATGTATGTCTGTCGAACGATAGAACACTATCCGTGTGATCGATGGTCGTGATAATTCGGTCAGACGTCTCCGTACTAACCGCGTATGGTCAGCTGCAACTGCTTCACAGCAAGCCGACTTTTCAGTGAAAAAATTACCAGATAAACAGGACGGACTTTGTCTATCTCGATCGATCGGATCTAATCAAAGGCTATTAATTAAAGTTAGCGTTTTCATCGGGGACAGGCTTCAGAGACTGATGTTTACACACTGAGGAAAAACAAGACTATCCTTTCAGTTACGTTGCCAACAGGCTTATGTTTGCACACCTGGTCCGGACAAATGCACACGTTCGCCGAAATTGTTAACATCCATGTATGATCTGTTCAAAACTCTGATGTGGCATTGTAAGCGAAGTATTTAGGCTGGACAGTCATTAAATTTATGATTTAAAAACGTTAATCGACTGTACACAAGTATCCATTGTAAATGCAGACATTCCCCATTTAGGAGTGAACTTACTAGAAGTCGATATAGCAAAATCCCTTACCCGTCCTTTGGATTCACGAGAACAACGAAGTGACGGACAAAGTTGGCTTTTCTGTGTTCCGCCATCATGTTACGCGACATGAAACCAGTTAACTAAGCAAAGTGAATTACCTGTTACCGGCCAGTGTGATTATCAGCAAGTCCTCACCGGTTGGTTCAAATGTTGATTGCAGTTGATTGTAGGCCAAAAAATAGCAGGTGCTCATACGACCATCCCTTAGACACCCTAGAACGCAGGTGATCTCGAAAACGATTAGAGTTAAAAATTACCTCATCTTCAATGGAATAGTTGATACTCAGCAGGCAATCTAGAACAATCCCATTGTTGTTGGCGGACAGACTGAACTTGGCCTTGTGAATAATAATAATGCCGCTTTAGGTTGAGCTAATCACAACACTATTCACATACCCCATCAGACAAAGTCTCAGCAATAAGGCCACCAAACGAATGATCAGGTTGAGTTAGCACCGGACAGCCGGCTCGCATCTGACGTGAGAAAAGCAAAATTGACTCACCTGACTCGCAATATATTTATGCACGTGCAGTTGTTCCTGGTATCGATCGTCTGTATGACTAGGGCTCAGTACCGTTTGTCCCTCTATCACTAGACCTTTCAGAACCCGTCAACCGGCGCTATGTACACAAAAGTGGTTGAAGCAATTCACCGAGTTGCCATGGTGTTGACGACATAGTACGTGGTGCGAATGTATGCGTGCCTATATCCTGTACATCTTCACTTGTCTGTCGTATATAAGTTGAATGGTTTGCGATGCGACTGATGATGACAAAACAAAGGCGTCAAACATAACTCAGCTGTACTCTGTCATCTCCGCGCATGACTAGAGACCGTATCTCAAGACACGTGCACAGTTGAAGAAAAATGAGTAACACCATCGTTATGAACTTACCCTGGAAACAACGACCTTGTAACGGTAAAATGTCTCGCCCTTGATAATCAAATGTTTACAAACCCTCTGTCGAATATCAATTCGATTAACCGAATTTCATGAGTCGTATGCGCTGTCATCTCTCCGCCTGATTGCACACCGTAGACAGAGTACCATACACAGTCGGCAAAAAGAAACGCCGTAATTAGTAAAACTTCCTCTTCAGTAGGGCCGTGTTATCCCGGTCGGACGATTCAAGCCCCAAACTATAGCTGTAGCAGCCAGTCAGTGCACTATCAACTTGAAATATCTCGTCAAGACTGGGTTATGAAATAAGTATAGTAGTGTTCTTAAAAAGTCGTTGTAGGTCGAAAAACTGACTTTTTATTTCGGAAAGACCAACTCGCTTGCTCTGGTCGACCAGGAACCAGCTCAGTTATGAGTTGAATCAACATCATTTGTTGATGTACAAATATACAGTAAATGAATCTATCACCTTCGTAGTTCCCCTCTTGTGTACTTCCATTTAACCTGATGTGATGAAAGATATCTTCATCAGTCCACCTTTAAAATGGTTCATAGAATGCTGCTCCCTGAACGATAATATATTGATATTTCTGCAGTCCGGCTCAGTCAAATGACAAGTTGACTGGGTGAATAAACATTGCGCAGAATGGTCTCACAAAAGATCGGTATTTAGAAGTAAGCTGCAACCTGTTTAATTCTGTCTGTACGGGTGTGACTGACCTCAGTTCTTTGTCGTCAGTTCATCATTTGTTTTAAGTAAGGCGCCGGTAAATACTATAGGTTTCAACAATGAAACTCGCAGTAGGCTAGCCTCCATTGATTGTTTCATATCCCAAGTAAACCTTATGTCAAAAGTGGAAGGTTTTTCCACGAAACTTGTATACTCATAACATTTCGTTCTGTTCGCTCTGGATATTTTAGCAATTTAAAATATCCGCTCCGTTTTCCAGTGGTGAATGTGTGAGCCTACTAGAATTTTATTACAACCTTAACAATGTTACTTTCATATTGTATTCTCGTTCTGAAACTGGCCCATCTTCAAATTGTAAGCAAAATGGCGGTTCTGTGTGCATAACCATCGTTCAGTAATACAAACAAACAAATGCTTTGTTCCTTACAATGCTGTTCCTTCGTATATCACTTTTAATAAACTGTCTGACATTTTACCCATACTGTTGTTAAGTGGTAAGTTCACCTGAACAGAGTTAACACGTTTGAGACGCAACATAGCAATACAGCAATTGAACAAACGTCTGCTCAAGTTCAGTTGCTAAAAGCATCGGTCAAATAAATTACATTCTGGCTTACATGTTTCTGAGAAGAACAAAGCTATGTCGAATCTGCATGCATTTGTGCAACAACAACATGATGCAGCTCACAAAATCATCCTACAAGTTTCTAGAAATGCAAAAGGCGATCATATAAACCTATCCCGTTTCATCCGTACTTGCAGAATAACATTCGATAATTTAAATTTCTCTCCATTAATTCGAAAAAACGGAAGCATACACTTAGAAATCCAGGTGATAACTAAAAATATAAAAGAAATAATTTCCTTCGAATGTAAACTTTTTACAGTTTGCCTTTCTGTAACAGTACCAAGCTTCATACGTTGTTTGGGTGGTTGTTATATTCCATTGATAAAATGTACAATTAACTAGTAACCAGAAGGCAAGATATATTGAAAATTTTATCAAAATGGACGATTTCTGAAGAAACACCTTGATAATATGAAGGTGAAAAAATTATCTCTCTCGTATTATCACGATAGCCTAGCTCACGTTCTTCATGAGAGTTATTTAAAGTTTTCTAGACTATGCAACAAACACTCCTTTTTCCTCACTTCGACCCTCTCCTATTGAGACTTTCTTTCATGTCATCTTGCTCTGATCTTGTTTGTATCTCAAACAAAGCATTACATTCTTGTCTACTCTAATCTAAGGTAACCGTATATTTTCAAAGTTACGTTAATCCTGCAAATGAATTCTCCAACTAAGTGTTGTTTTTTTTTTAAATATGTCTGATGAAACCCAAACAAGTCACTGTTGCTAAGCACAATTTGATTACACAAATGTTATATTTGTGACTGGTTGCAGTCAAGATAAAAAGTAATTCCTCAGAAACTAAGCCAGACATGCACACGTCTAATCCCATCCGGTGAAATAATTTCATTGTAAATGAAAACGGAAATCACAATATAGACAATGATGCAAAATTTTGTCTAATATAATGCATACTTACACAAAATGAAAACGTTGTACCTCAACCAGTATGAACGCCATTGTTCCAGAAAGGGCTACTTTTGTAATTTATTTGATTCGACCTGCGGCAGCATCAACCTGCGCCTTTAATGAAGATAAGCAGACTTTTGCATTACACTCTTTTTTGTCTCCCGTCGGTGCACATATACGATCTTGAAAACACCGAGTAAGGTAGTTTCAGACGTTCAGCTTGCAAAGATTACACGTTCATGCAAATAGTCAGCCAAGTGGCATCAGTTAGTTTGCTCGGATCTGTAAAGGAACTCTTAACCATGTTAGCTTAAGTATTCACCAACAAACAACGAATAACATCTCGAGGACAATCAATGAAAAGGTTTAATCAATGTGATGGGTGTACAGCTTGATGCAGTGACGCTCGTCGGAACCATGTCCTTTCCTGTGCAGTTGTGTCGTTTTCTCTGTTCCGATCTGGATCCAACCGGGTTGTCTGTCCGTACGTTCGACAGCACCGAATCACATCCAGCATTCCGATTGGCTGTGTGCAGATGTTGACTGCGCGCGTGCGTACGTCAAGATGTGGAAGAGGGTTTTCGGGCCGGCAAATGGGTGGACGCGCATGTGCAGTTGGAACAGTGACCAAACGGTTTGACACGTGATGGGCTGTGTGAGAGAATGAGACGACGGTTACTGGCCTAAAATGAAAAAGAGAACGTTCGCACACTTAACCGAGTTACCTTTAACGTATGTGCACTCGTTACCTCGTTGAATATCGTTTATTCTTCGTTTAGTCAATTTCCGCACGAAAGCGGTCAAACATCACCGCCTCGTCTGACTCCATTCAATAGTCGCACGCCTGGCAAATCTAAACAAGTGTTTTCAAAAAAGTAGTCTGTATGAGGTGGCTGTGGAAGGAACGACGTCCTTTCCGCAAGATGAGTTAATCGCTGATTCACGACGATGACGAGTATTGATAACTGTAGTACACTTAATTAGTGGGGCGGAGTTGATAGGTTATAAAAGACTCATTTGCGAAAATCTGGGCTTCAACTGGACTCGAAACGGCGGCAAAACGGCATGCCTTAACGCGTCAAGCACTGCGCCATTTGAGCTACAAAACCAAGCTGAGATATCCGAAATTTAACATTTGGATCCGGTTATCCACCCAGTTCGGTGTGTCATGTGGAATCTAACAAATGCTCCAAGGGATTGACTGCTAAGGCAGGATTTCCTGAACAGTTCCAGCTGGAATCCACCGACGCCACTGTTGAGCTTTAGACTTTTATCCCTGACAAGCAGTGTGGAAGATGTGGTCTTCCAAAAAAAACTTGGATATTCTACTTCGGGTTAATAACTTTTAGCCAGTGTATATGTAAAAGTACGACGAATTGCGAGTGAGAATCATGCCCTTTACCCGTTAATCCCGGACCTAAAGTCAGTGTCACCTGCTTATGTCCGCATTTTGTCTCATAAAATATGTTGCTCACCTCGGCTGAACAAATGAGTACACACGAAAGACATTTGTATAACACGGGACTCTTATAATTGAGCTAATAAATGATGAGGAACACAGAACGCATTTAGCGTTCGGCTGACTTGTTGAGTCCTCTCATGATTAATACTACCCCTGTCAAGGTAACTTTCACTGTTGCACTGACACACCCCTATATGCCCACCTGATTACAAAGCATTTGCATTCAAACAGTTGTTACGGCTGAATAAGTTTAGATAGCTGAATCAGAGTTATCTCAACATTTAGTTCCACATGTGAAATAGCAGTCGATCTGCTAATGAAACCATCGAATTGGTGTATGCATGCAAACAGCCGAGAAATTATTATGAGTGAAATCCACGAATATTCGGCAATAATGTGGACTGTCGATGCTTCACTTTTAGTGAGGAGGCTTCTTTAGACCCAATCCCGTCCTTGTAGGATTAGAACCATTTAAAAGTGACCGTCTTTGATAATGCTTAGCCACTGAATAGGATGAGCTTGATAATCTGAGATAATTAGTGCACTCAGAATGACCATTTTGGCTTGCATCTACTTCAGGAAGTCTTTGCTGACCCCAAGGATTGGTTAGCCCGTCCCCATGTTTCACTCTCTACAACCATACGAAAATTGGAAATTTCGGGGGATATGGTTTGGTCACCGTGGTGATTGAGAATACGCAATAGTAATCGGAAATGTACTTAGCTCAAACCCAGAGCTAGTTTCTACGCAGTAGTAATAACGCAGCACGTTAGCCAACGAAATCGTAATGTAATCAGTATATGTACAACGTAATTATTCATGCAATAAAACAACAGCACACAATGTTCCGGTATGAATTACAATTACTACATTCATCTTACATACTTTCATTCGGTAACGCCGAAAGGCGTACTGTTCGCTACACTACGTGAATTTGAGCAGCGCATTTAACCTGCCAAATGATTATGTACAACTGTTGCTTCAATTGGTTAGCAAAGAATTCACCATAGATGGCCTTGGGGAAGAAGTTCACTTGGGCGCTGTTAGTAGATTACCAGTTTTCTGATTACGCTTTTCATTCTTCTTAGTAAACGGCCATGAAATGCTCTATTTTCGTTCACGATGGTGTTCGGGTTCACATTGTAGTT